>PVLC010013197.1:28872-42374 GCA_004027655.1 Graphiurus murinus | reverse complement strand
CCACAAACTTTCTTCCCAGGACTTCCCCAGCAACCCGGCCAACCTCTTCCCAACCGCTTCTTCTTCCCAACCAATTCCTCCCAGAACTTCTCCCAGCAACTTCCCAGCCCAGCAACTTCCCAACCAGCCTTTCCCCAGCAGCTCTTTCAGCCGCACTTTCAGCCGCGCTCCCTCTATGCGAGAGGTGGAGGTTTTTATAGCTGCACCAGGTCTAAGCCACGAGGTGTCTCATACAGCTCTCACTTGGCCCGGCCACGAGTCGGGCGTGCTGGTGCATGCGCTCTGGAGTGGCACAGCCCTAGAATGTTTATCCTGCAGGGGCTTCTGGCACTCTGCCAGGCGCCATCTAGAGGCGAGGTCTAGCCCGCGGAACTAGGCCCCCGACAAAATATGTTTGGTCATCCATTCTGAGCATGTAGAAGGGAGAACCAAGGCATAAATTTAGATCCCCTAAGGCCAGTATCTCTTCAAGCTTAGATTGCAAAAGCATGAAGAATATGGGGAATGGAACCTCACCTTAGAGAATCCTTCTGCCTGGGATAGACAGCCTATTCCTGAGGCAGCACACTATATGGAATTCTGCCTCACAGTCATGAATCATCACATTTTAGCTAACACTGTGTTCTACCTCCTTGCCCACATAAAACACAGCCCATCCATATATGAATGAAATCACCCAGTATCAAAGACAGTGGGAGGTAGGAAAGGAAAAGATGAGAACTTACCCAGTTTGTCTCTCTTTGAGCACCATGATTGGGAAGCCAGTAGTTAGCTGAGACAGGTCTGTATATCTCCCCATAAACATGCTTAAACTTTTTTGTTTATTCTTCTGATAGTTTCTTTTAAATGACTTTGTAAGTACTTTTATTGTTACATTAGAATCTCATATCATAATGTAAATCATAGATAGTGATAGTGACATACACGCACATAGTATTTGGAAGGCAAACTTTAATCAAAATTGGCAAAAGAATTGCTGAGCCTACCAAGATCAGCAATCACAGAGTTTCTCAAACCCGACCCAATTAATATTTTGGTAGAGATGATCTTTCATTGCAGAGTGGGCCTGTCCACTGTGGGATGGTAGTATTATCCCCGGCTTCTCACTATATGCCAATAATATCACCATTCCTCTCCGCTCTCAGTGGTGGCAACAATGTCTTCAGATATTGATAAATGTTTCCTGAGGTCACTGCCAACACACCTCTACTTGAGAACTGCTGATATATAAAGAGAACTAAGCAGACCACACTGTATAGAAAGTTCATAAATGACGTGTACTGGGTAAAATATGTTTGGATCTTAGCTTCTGCTGTCTTCACATAAGGACTTGGTAAACAATATAAGTTAATAGAACTAAAGAATTAATTATGATAGCCATTCTAATCTTCCTCATGTTTCATGATGTCTACTAGCTTGTGCTAAGATGTTCACTATTTGCTAAAGAAAGTTTGTTTACAAATTTCCTTTATCTCTGTCCTTGTTATAAGAATAATCTTTGATAACGGAGTTTTTGTTGTTGTTGTTGTTTTGTTTTGTGGGACTGGAGATGGAACCCATGGGCATTCTACCTTTGAGCCATCCCCTTATCCCTATTTTATTCTTTTATTGTGAAATGGTCTCATTAAGTTGCATAGGGCCTCACTAATTCGCTGAGGTTGGCTGCAAACCAAAGATACTCCTGTCTCAGCCTCCCAAGTACTGGGACTACAAGCATTCACTACCACACCTGGCTTTTGAATTTTAATTGGCACACAATGCTGTGTTTTTTTTCCCCCTTTCCAATGTGCTCTCAAAAATGCTAGTGGTATCTGTGATACTACACACACTCTCTCTGTCTTTCACTTTTTCTCTCTCTCTCTTTCCCAGGTTCTCTTCATTTGCATCTATGTTTCCTTATGTTCATACTTCCCTTGATTCAATTGCCAGTACCTGATGCATTTCCTGTATATTGATGAGTTGGCTATGATTAACCATGGTCAAAAAAATTAGTTTAAAGCTACTTTGGGAAAGAAAATTACCAGCTGCTTAAAGAACATTCCAAAAACTGATCCTCCAGTGAACCTAAATATAGGCCACGTGCAACTTCTGGCAGTACTCTTGAACACTCCAGAAAAGGCAACACAGAACTAACTCAGGGAACTACTCTTTCATTATGTTAAACTCTACCATATGGGTCCTTCTTCCTCTTGCATATACTCTTTCTATTCTTTCTCGCATACCATACTACTTTTTTTTTTTTTTGCATATACCATTTATTTAGTACTTAAAATATTCTTGGCACAGTCTTCCAGGCCCTGGAGTTGCAAGTTGAATCAGGCTGGATCTTCCCCACAATCCATTGTAGTAGCCGATATTATGAGTAGTAAGAGATGAATCAACAGGTTCCTAACCTATTACATGGGAAAGGCAATCAGTTGTTTATTGGAGACCTCATAATTATTTTTCACATAGAGGGCAGGTATTTAAAGAAACAGTGAGAAATGACTGAGCAAAAATGTAAAGGGCATTGCATACTTAACAGAACAGTGTTACCGAGGCAAAGACATATGGAGATGCCTGACATTTGCACTAAAGACTGCTTTTCAAATATTTAGTAAGAGGAAGGCAAGTGATACAGGGCTGGTTAAATGGAGGAGGGAGGAGTATTTAATAAACCTAAATAAAGACTGTAATTTTCCACTGCAAAATTTTAGGCAGGACATGACATTAAATATATAATTCTAGAAACATAATTGTAGCATGTAACAAGTTAAAGAAGCCAGAGCAAAGGAAGGAAAGGCAACTGAATGAATACTTAATCAATAACTCCAGCAAGGTTTGGTGAGACTGATAAAAGTACTGGGAGCTGGGCGTGGTGGCGCACACTTGCAATCCCAGCATTTGTGAGGCTGAGACAGGAGGATCTGGGTTCGTGGCCAGCCTCAGCTACCTAGTGAGGCACTCTGCAACTTAGTGAGACCCTATTTCAAAATAAAGAATAAAAAAAAGGGCTGGGGGTATAGCTCAGAGGTAGAATGCCCCTGAGTTCAATCCCCAATACTGAAGAAAAAAAAAAAAAGTACTGGGAATAGGGCTGTCATAAGCTTGTGATTCTATGAGATGAGATATTGAGGGCTTTGTGGCTGATTGGATGGAATAGCAAGGAGGGGAGTATCAATGGGTTTGGCTCCCAAGATTAAAAAATAAGTGATCTGATAGATAGTCCAACCAATAAACCATATTTAGTCTTCTAACTTTTGTAGGCTCTTCATTTGGAGGATATTTAATTGTTAATGACATGATTAAGCTCCCTTACTAAATGACAATTTCTAAAAATTCCTATGATTCTATTGTTTTCCATGGTGACAATGAGAGTTCTCTGGAGCATGTCACTGAGATTCTTCTATTTCATGCATTGATTAATCAAAAGGCTACTTTTGGGTTAATTACCTACATCATGTCAATGACCCAAAGAACTTTAGTGATCATAACTGTGGGCTTACTGGAGAAACATCTTCTGCAGAGACATTCATCAAAGGCCAAAACAGACAACTGGGGTTCACTCAGCTTTTATAGTAAAGGACTCTACAGGCAGACAAGGAAGGGGTTAAGTTATAGATTTGTCTGTTATCAGCTTCATATTGACTCTTTAAAGGTATTTTTTCCTTGGATGATGTTCCTTTTCCCCTGCCCTGGTAATGCATAACACATTTCATCCTAATTTTCTTAGTATACTTTTATACAAATGTAGAAGTTTGCAAAATCAAGAATTTAAATCACTTTATAGAATTCAATCTGTTTCTAGATAAGGAACAGTATGACTCAGAGAGATAAAGTAACTTTTCTATGATCACACAAAGGAAAATTATAAATAAATGAAAAGAATAATCAGAGAAATAAGTGGAAGGTCTAGTGTTTTACCTTCTAAGGTTTGCAGTAAGCAATGATAGCTTAGAGAAGGATTTGATACTGGGATATGAATCTTTGACCATGGAGTTGTTATCTGCTGGAAATGTTCAGAAACTTGGAAATTAAGGTCTGGGTAAAGACTCATTATCAGAGCAACTTTTCCCCTGTCAGTAATAAAGTAGATCCATGACATAAGCATGACAACTTGAGTCTAGGTAACCAAGTCCTTCTGTCTGTTTGATGTGGAGGAGACCAAACAAGCAGAAGGAAGAATCCATGCATAGGAGGAATAGCTCAGAAGAAAACTCAAGCTGATGGAATGCTGGGTATCCCACTACAAACTGATGTTTGGAGGAATAGATTGAGGTCTTGACTTGTGTGGTCCCATAACGGCAGACAGATGAGAGCCACTGCAGACCTAAGCCTGCTACTTAGTGGTGGTTTCCTGAGAACTTCTCCAAACATTCACTTACTTCTAAATAGTTGGGAAGGGAGTCAGAATAGATGAAGCAAATGACTCGGGTATGTACTGATGTCTATGTTCCTCCTTTGTTTTTGTGTAATCTCCCACAATAGAGTTATCATTAAGTTCTTGTTTTTTGCATCCAGTTATCTACATCAAAAATAATTCTCCAAATGTGGAAATAGATGTTTGGGTACTGGAAGGAAATTAGAGGGAGTTAGGGAAGTGAAAAGGGAGGACTGAAGAAGAAAACAATCCAATAATACTATGGCAATATGTGAAGACACTCTCCTCCTTCTACCAGGGAGAAAGGGGAGTAGGTTGCATGTGGAGGGAAATACACCAAGATTCATGTGTAGGTATGTTTTTAGCACACTGAATGTCAATATGATATATAATTGCAATACACTAAAGGAATAATTTTAAAAATAAAAATTGAGGTAAAACTGAGAAAATAGAACAAATATTTTTTTGGCTATTAAGTATTTATAAACCTTACGAAGATTAAAAAAAAACAACTTAAGGAAAGTATTCAGTGATTTTTTTCAGGTATAACAACTGTTACCTAGTTTCAAAAAAATAATTTAAACGTGACTTTTGTTTATGCATTCCTCATTTGTATTTCAAATAAATGTGCATTTCGAGTCATTACTTGCTTTATGAAAATTCATAATATTTGTCACTTTTTCGTAAAACTGTGTATAAATCTGTGTGATAGCATTAGAGAATAACAACTGAATTTTTATACATAACAACAGATGTAAAAGCTTGCACATTTTATTCAGTATATGCTTTCAGGTTTTCTACATTTACAAAGAGTAAAAGAAGTTTTTAAAATTAACAAAATGATAGATAAATAAGATAAATGATATCTGACATAAACATGAACAAAAAATAATCCTCCAAGGAAAGGTACTTGGTACTTTAAAATACCTGAGTGCAAATTGCCAGGATCATTAAAATGTCCTGGAATTCTGTCACTCCTTCAACAAACTGTGTGTGAGTGTGTGTGTGTGTGTGTGTAATGGGTATGTGTTATGAAAATCTCTTTCTATCTGTAGCTCTGAAGACGCATAAGTGATCACAGCCAAATTGCTGGTTTATTCGGAGTCCAGGTTATGGTGAGTGAGAACAATCCAAGACTTCAAAGTATTAAATAAATGAGTTTTCATGCCACTGTCCCCTAGAAACTAATTGAAATCATGTGTTTCTTCCACTTAAAGATTAGCTCTGACAGAGCTTCTGAAAATGAAAAGCGGGAAGTGGCACTCTCCTCATTGTGGCTCTCCACAGCTCAGCCACCGATGCTGCAGTGATCCCTAATGATTGCAGATTTAGCGAGTTGCAAATCCTATAAATAAAAAAAAGTTCCAATCACTTTCAGCGTGGCTTCCTTGAATAATGCAGAGCATCCAGGGTGATCTCCATTTCGGTTTGGCGCTGGGCTTTCAAATGAGATTGCAGAGACCCCTCTGACTCAAACGCAGTAGGACCACTTACCACTGACAGAGGAGCTCTCCAATGCTCAGTAAGTTTGCCAATTTCCCCTTTCAGAGTGTTAACAAACCAAAAAAGCGTGACAGAGAAAAGCTTAAATTTGAAATAATGTCCCTGTGTTTAAATCTGCCAATGTCTGCACCACCTACATTGGCTATTTTCATGGGAGAGTGAATATCACTCCCCCTCTTCAACCCCCAACACATAGTCATATCCTAGCAAAATGTTTCCCTTTAACAGGCACCAAGAGTAACCCAGAAAAGCCGTCAATATATAATGCTGTTTTCATCAAAGTTACTTTTAGATAGTTCCACTAACTTCAAGAATAAGAAACTATAATTTTAAAACAGTGGCAGCATGTATACCCAGCATACACACACACAGCAAGGCAGGAGGTTGTAGGGCTTATGGGAATACTTTGCAGCTTTAGTCTATTTTTCTAGACGAGACAGTAGTTCAGAATATTGTACTAACAATTTTAAGTCTTTATGTTTCATCTTCTACCAAGGCTCCCACAGCAGTTCAGGAGTCTCCTGCCCCATCCCAGCTTGACCATAGGTGTACATTTTCACCTTGGAATGGAGTTAAGACATAGACATTTCTAAGGTCACTCACTGCTATGATATGAATGTTTCCTTCCAAAATATATGTTGAGACTTAATCCCCAGTCCAATAGTACTAAGAGGCGAGGACTTTAGGAGGGGATTTGGTCATAAAAAAATCCACCGTTAGGAATGGAATGAGTGACCTCATAAAAGAAGATTGCAGAAGTCCTGAAGTCCCATTTGCTTTTCTCCCTTTTCAGCCAGGTGAGGATGTTGCCAGAAGATGTCCCTGATGGAACAGGCCTTCTCCAGATACCACCTCTGTTGATGTCTTGTGTTGACAATCTCAGCCTCCATAACACTCAGAAATAAATTTCGGTTGTTTATAAGCCACCCACTATATGGTGCTAAATGGACTAAGACACCTGCTCAGTTGCATCTTTGCATAGCCTCTCCTGTATTCTCCCATGAGCCTCTTACAGTCCCCAACGTATCTTTGAGATCCCTGCTTCCATCACTTAACAGAGGGATTTTTAATCTTTAAATACAACCTACTCCATCAAGGCTCTTTTTGCACATTTTCTTCTCAGTGAGGAATCCCATGTTTGGTGGGAAGGTTGAAATCCTCTGTGAGTTTAATAGAGCATAATGTATAGCCTCTTTCTAGCTGTGATTATGCTGTGTTTGGATTGTTTGCTTATCAGTTTTCCCCAGTAAATTACACACTCAATGAGGAGCAGTTCATTTCCATCACTTGCTTGGTGTAAATTCCTAGACAATTGTTTGACAATAGCAGTGGATCTAAAACTTCAGTGCTTATTAGAAACTCCAAGAGGTTTAACACGTAGTCTGCTGGACCAAAACCACAGACAGTCTGAGTTAGCACATGTGGGTTGGACCTGGTGATTTGCATTTCTAACCAGTTCGCAGGTAATGCTGATATTGTTGGTGCAGACACTTTGAGAAACACTGACTTATGTTAAAACCTCAGTAAACTTTTATAGAAAATATGAATCGATGTGAAAGTGCTTATCCCCAATGTACCTGATGCCAGATTGATCCACAGCCAAGTACTTGACCTTCCAATCACTAGTTCCACACATGTTGTGTATGCATGTGTTTATACATGCATTGTGTTTCCTCAAAGCATGGTTGTGATCATTGCATAACAAATTGTCACAAATGTAGTGGCTTAAAACACATTGATTACAGTTTGAATGTTTCACCAAAAGGTAAACAGGAATTCTACACAATTCAGTAATTTTATTTCCAGTTAAATACGCAAAAAATTGAAAGCAGGACTCCATGAAATATGTGTACACACATTCTTAGCAATATTACTCACAATAAACAAAACGTGGACACAACTCAAATGGTCATTGACAGCTGAGGGAATAAACAAAATGCTATATATCCATTCAGGAGAATATTATGCGCACACGGAAAGAATGAAATACTAATATATGCCACAATGTAGATAAACATCAGAAACATTAAGTCAGGCAAAATAGACAGATACAAAAGTCATATATTGAGTGAATCTATTTATGTGAAATATTCAGAATAGGTAAATATATAGAGACAGAAACAAATTAGTGGTTGTTAGCGACTGGGGAAGGGGATGTTGAGTGACTGATTAATGGTTATAGGGTTTCCTTTGTGACTAGGAAATTGTTTTGGAAACAGATAGTAGTCATGGTTGGACAACATATTTAGTGTACTGAATGCCACTGAATTAAATGCTCTTAAATGGTTCCTTCTATATTAAATAAATTTTGCGTCAATTAAAAAATGATTTAAAATCATATTTTCTCAAAGTTTTAGTGCATCAGGAGCTTGGGCCGATGTTAACAGATCTTTAGCTCAGGTCTCACGAGGCTTAAATAAGGGGGGTTGTCGGGCTGCATGCTCTTTAGAAGAATGATCCTTTCCTACACTCCTTATATTGTTGACTTAATCCATTTATTTATAGCCAAAGAACGCATGGCACATCGCTTCTTGAAAGCAAGCAAGAGAATCTCACTGACTTATCTCGCTTAACCTCAGCAACTTGACCACCTTGTCCATTTTTGAGGCTCTATGCCATTGCTTAAGCTTCTCCCTGGAAGCCCACTTAGAGAATTCATGAACATTCTTCAATTCTGACATGATCCGCACAGATTACAGTTCATAAATATGTGTTCCAAAAATGAACAATCACCACCTTGTTTGAATATAACACATCATACTGGATTATTATTATTTGTTTAGAATCTGCCTTCCCACCTCAAGTGCTGAATTCTAGTAAAGAAAATAACATGTCTCCTTCATATGCTGAATGGCCGCCACTCATTGATAACACTCACTTGATTAGTTCAGACCCACCCAGGGTGATTTTCCTTTTGATGAACTCAGCATCAAATGCTTCCAGACTTTAATTCAATTTATTTATACATAGTATAATTCTTTGGAGGTCACCTTATTGCATGCATTTCACACTAGCTTCCACCTTTACAAAGTGAGAAGGTAAGAGTATTTGCTCTTAGGTCATGCTATACCTAAGGTAATAAATGGAAAAGAATTAGCACAGTGCTGGTCTACAGTGAATGCTTAATAAAGTTTAGCTACATAAATACTTAATAAAGTAAATATTTATCTCATTTATCATTATGCCAATTATCATTACTTAATTCTTCCTAATATCTACTCATTTCACCTATAATAAAGTAATTAAGTCTGAAAATGAAAATCCAATCATGATTATTGTATTTCACAGCTGGGGAGCAGAGATCAAACACACCTGACTCTAGTGCTTCAAAATACAATTTTAGGGAAAACATAGCATCCTGGCTTATGCAAGGAAGTGACAGGTTGGCGGCTAAGGAGATGTGCGTGTTTTCTGAGGATGTCCACAGTCACAGTGAGTCCCAGAGAGCACTTTAGTGGAGCAATGTTTTTACCTGAATAATGGCGAGAGTCAAATCAATTGGAGTTGATAGTGTTTGATGCAGCAGCTTGATGGATACCTCCCCTGAGAGGATAGGTAAGAACATTCAAAATATCTTTCAGAGTTGTGTGCTAGGTCTTATTTGGACAATTGCACGATTTTCTTTGCTGACAGTAGAGGAATACTCTGGTTCTTCATGTAGCATTTCTGGAAGCAAAGGCAGCAAGCCACTAAGAAGGCGAATCTGGCTCATTTCTAAGCAGAAAGAAGTATACTGATGACAAATATTGAATATGTGTGTACTTTGGGGTCAAATAGGCTTGAATCTTTTTTTTTGTTTTTTTGTTTGCTTTATCATCACCAAGTTATATTATTGGGCAATTGTATGATCTAGCTAAACCTAGACTTCTGTCAAGAGTAAGCATTTCCAATTTTTTCTATTGATAAAAGAAGTAACTTCCACAAATATGATCCATTATTGGTAGCAATTTTGTTGTAATTGCTATTATTGTTTATTGATACTATTAAAATAACATACCTGGCATGCAGTTTAGGCAGCAATGATGATCCTCATTTGTGCAAAAGTCTTAATACCCAAAGTTCAGATGAAGCAAAGAGATAGGACAACATTAGCTCTCCTGGAAGCCATGCTCTGGAATCCCACTACATAACTAAGTTAATAAAGTTATATAACCAGGAGCTCATCAAAATCTGTTTCTGCCACTTACACCACTTGTAAAATGATGATGTCATAGATTGGATAATTTGGCCCCATAGATTTATTGAGCAATGTTTAGGACTTATTGTATGTTCAATGGAAGTGAGATATAACAGAGGAATAAATTGGATAAAAGCAAGGATTTTAAATAATTCCTCTGACTCCTTAATCCAAATTCTTAGCTATCTGACATTATTAGGGTATAATTTTGAGGCTCTTCACCATGACCTAAGCTCTGCCACATAGTAAACCCAGAAAACACTCTATCAACACCCATATTTTCCATGCAGGTTGTACTCATACATCTGGATCTCCAAGATGACCAACTCCAACCTCTGTTTAAGTACTACACATTACATTAAATAATTAAATGAATGATAGTTTATTTTTATTTTTTTTATTTTTTTATTTTTTTTTTTGCGGTACTGGGGATTGAACTCAGAGGCATTCTACCTCCGAGCTACACCCCCAGCCCTATTTTTTTTTTACTCTTTATTTTGAAACCGAGTTTCACTAAATTGCGGAGTGCCTCACTAGATAGCTGAGGCTGGCCGCGAACCTGGATCCTCCGGTCTCAGCCTCCCGAATGCTGGGATTACAAGCATGCGCCACCACGACCGGCTGAATGATAGTTTATTTTTAGAATCTGTTTTCTCAACTAAAATGCTAATGTCTAGTAAAGATCATGAACTGTTTTCTCCGTATACTAAACAACTAGCATTGAGATTTACTAGTAATAGTTACTTAACCAATTCATACTATACAGTTAGTAAGAGATGACAGTTTAAATGAGTGGATTCTCATGACTGGTAGGGAATTAGATCATAGAGAAGGAATAAGAAAACAAAAGGAAGAAATGTAAATATAAAAAGTGTCAGAGAAAAGAATTAAGAAGTACCATTTCTTGTGTGTGTGTGTGTGTGTGTGTGTGTGTGTGTGTGTGTGTGTGTGTTTGTGTGTGTATGGTATTGGATATGGTGCCTTGCCTAGACCTGGGAAAAGGGGAAAATGGGAAATTGTCAATTATCAAAAGAAAAGGGGAATGAGATAAACAGGAGCAAGTGGGAAGACAAATGGACAGTGGGCTTGTATCTAAAATCTCCATGTCTGTACCGTTCCTGCCAGAGTCCAGCTCAGCTTTGAGAACCAACACTGGGAATCCTTAGCACTTTTGACTGGGATCCCTGGGGAGAGGATGGGTAGGACTCACGGAAGCTGCTACCAGCTTACAGTGGAAAGGAGCCTCAGCTCATAGCCTCCATCCCTTTGACAGCTACCCACCAACATCAGCTTGCCTGTTGAGAAGCCTCACCCACCAGGGATGTTTGGAGTCTGTGGGGCAGTGATCTAGATCCTATTGATCTGCAGTTAAAGAACTCAAGCTCACCCCACTATTTGATCATCATTTGCAAAAGTTCCTATCAAAGAAGACCCGTGACCTCCCCAAGAGTTGCCAGTTTCCCTGTTCATCTCTGTCTCTCTCTGCCAATCTTCCTCTTTCTCTTTCCTGAGCTGGGCCACATTCCTTGAATATGTCTTCTCCTAAATCAACCTATCTGCCTCTCAACTCTTGTCTTGAAAATTTTTTTCCAGTTTGAGTCCATAGTACCATCCTGGGCATTGAACTTAGGGAAAGTTGTACCACTGAGATAAGTCCCCATACTTTTATGTTTTTTTTTTTTTTTTTAGTATATTTTTGTTGGTGCATTATCGTCTCACATTATAATGTAGATCATTGTAATATTGACATACATGCACAGAGCTCTTGGTGAGCTTTCCTCTGGCTCCCTCCCCTCCCCACTCCACCCTTCCCCTTACAAGATATTGAGATTGGCATTGACTGTTATTTTCACATACGTACTTAATGTCAGTGGAAGTGTTTCTTTCAAACAGGGTCTTTCTAAGTAACTGATGGGGCCTCAAACCGGTGATACTTCTGTGTCAGCCTCCCAAGTACTAGGATTACAGGCCTGTGCCACTGCACCAAGCTTCCTCGGCTTTGACTGATATTCTCTGTTCCTATGGCTTTTCTGCTTCTTTAGACTGTATCTCCTCAAACCTAAAACCTGAACTCACAGGACAAGTTTACCAAAAAATTCTGTGTGCCCAATCCTTGCTCATGTTAATACCTTAACTTCTTACATGTGCTCTGTTACAATTACTTGTGTATGCTTTTTGATGTTGTTGTGTTTGCTGGCTTATGTCTGTCTTACAAATTGCCAGTGAATAATAGCTGAATAAATGAAAGAAAGGGCTTTTATTCTTCATAGAAAACCTATAAAACAGGTGTCATCCTCCGAATCTTACAGATGATCAATAAGTTGTTACAACCCCAGAGTATCAGCACCAACTCCAGGATTCAAAACCACATCTATCATACTTGTAATCCATACACTTCCCACTCACCAATATTTTAATAGCTTAAAATATAATGTCACAAAGGTGAAATAAGTATTACTTGGGAAGAATAGTAATACCAGGAAACTATATAGATCAAACATAAAAAGAAAAAAAGATTAAAAGGATAATTTCTGAATTACTATTAAGAAAAGAAAGGAAGTAAATATTTCTGAATGACCATAGAAATAAAAACTGATGAAAATGATTATAGAAATGATTCAAATAATCCTTTGTTAATACATAAAGTTATTTGTATCAGTGTAAAGACTATGTATGTGTGGGTGGGGGAGTAGGTTGCAAACAGGAGGAAAACATGAGGAATGCTTCATGCATGTATGTATTTGTCACTCTGAACCTCACTAGGATGCATAATTAAAATGCATCAATAAAAATTATTCTGTGCAATGAAATCTATCTTCATCCTCATACCAAGAAAATATATCAGGCGGTGGAGAACCATAATCCATCCAAAATGTAGTAAAGTCTCCCTTGTGCTACTGTCAAGAGAACTCTTACATGAAATAAAAAGATCAGTGGGATTGGATCTAGGTAAATGAGTCCATTTATCAGGCTTCATCACCATAGCACCACTGGTAATTTTAATATGACCTTGGATGTGTTACCTAAACTCTCTAGCCTTAGTTTTCACATCTAAAATTTAATCACCATGATATCAATGTGATAGCACTCTTGTAAGTTGTAAATTAGATAATGAGTACAAAACACACAGAACTAAACCTGCCACTCTTAAATACTCAGTAGAGATAATGATGCGGGAAGTCATGATGACACCTGTTAGGCCATCACCTCCCTGAGCTACCATGTGCTTAGATGAACATGTTTCGTACTATTAAAAATGTAGGGAGGAAGCCGGGCGTGGTGGCGCACGCTTGTAATCCCAGCATTCGGGAGGCTGAGACCGGAGGATCCGGGTTCGCGGCCAGCCTCAGCTACCTAGTGAGGCACTCCGCAACTTAGTGAGACTCGGTTTCAAAATAAAGAATAAAAAATGGGGCTGGGGGTATAGCTCGGAGGTAGAATGCCCCTGAGTTCAATCCCCAG
>PVLC010013197.1:0-28772 GCA_004027655.1 Graphiurus murinus | reverse complement strand
CAAAAAAAAAATGTAGGGAGGAACCTAAAGGGTGGTGAATTCATTGTAAAGCATGATATGGACAGGTAGGACAGTATAGTTCTTGATATACAGCGCTTGGGTATTAATGTGACTTTCTGCTTTTGCTATGAATGCCAGTGAGACCAACAGGGCTTGACTTCTATCTTGTCTTATAAATCCTTGATGCCATGCAAAGAGAGATGTGAATATAAAAGACAAAGCTTAATGGAAAATATGGCCCCACTGTATTGTCATTATAAGGGTTTTTACTCCAAACTCTAGCACAAAGTTCTCTGAAATTCAGTAGTTGGCCTAATTAGAACTCTAAGCATAAAAGAGTTTTCCACCTTTCCATGTTCAAATATGTTAGCCAATGACTGCTTCAAACCTCAGAGAGCATCCTCTCTATTTGAATATAAGAATGCACAGAAAGTAAAGGTCACTCTTCTTGACCTTGTCTGACCTTCCTATTGACCTTCCCAACACTTTGGTGGCATGCTGGGTTCTCTGGGAGGCAGATGCATTGACAGAGATTGGAGTACAAAAAGTTTATTGGAGTCGTCCTGTGAAAGGAAAGAGAAGGAAGCATGGATGGGGAAGTGAGAGTGCAGCACTGCAATGCAGACCTGACAAAAATTTCTGTCAATCCAAGGGCGAAGACTAGACGAAAGATTGTCCATCAGAGGAATCCTATGTTTAGCGAAAATGGCCAGGTTTCATAACACCATGTTTCTCAGGAATTGGATGGAAGCCCTGTGATGGAGTGTGATCTAGGATAGAAAGTTGCTGAAGTAGACCTCGTAAATGCCGTAAGTAGAGGTTGTCAGTTATCCCAGTCCTTGGAGCTGGATGATAAGACTTTTCTTGAAAGGGAAAATCAGTGGCACATCTCATCTGTCATAAAAATAATGACTATCACATACACAATACAAAGACCCCAGATGTGAAACCTCAAAATTAATTGTTTGCTCTTTTGGGGATAAATCTAGTCAGTTGAGGGATAAGAATTTTTTGTCTTCTCTTTCCCACTTAAAATGATAATCACAATTATGGTGATCAGTTACTTGGAAAAGAACTCATTTTGCTCTAAATTTCATTCTTCTGCCAAAAAAATCTTCCTATATACTTTCAAAGTACTGATAGGATAAAAATGAAACAAAAATACAAATTTTCGATGTTAAAAAAGATGAAAATTAATTAGACAACAGATTATAGCATTAATTCTTTTTTTTTTTTTTTGGTACTGGGGATTGAACCCAGGGGCATTCTACCTTCCAGCTACACCCTCAGTCCTATTTTTTATTCTTTTTTTGAAACAGGGTCTCATTAAATTGAGGAGGGCCTCACTTGAAGCTGGCCACGAACCCGGATCCTCTGGTTTCAGCCTCGCAAGTACTGGGATTACAAGCATGTGCCACCATGTCTGGCTCATTAATCCTATTTTTACACAATTTTTGAGGTGGTTCTTAGGGTGTATATTTTCTCCAGGGTATAGGTCAGTATAGGAGAATGAATGAAAAGTATATTAGATTAAAAAGTATACTATAATGAATGAATATAGCATATTAGATAATTTGAAATAATAAATTTAAATATTCAGTGAACATAAACAATTCCAATCAAGTCATACATTTAATTGTCTGCATGTTTCCTCAAAATAAAATATTTAAGCTCTTTCCTCCCAGAAAAGTGCAATTTTTCTCAGAAATCCACTGAAGACTGAACACTGAAATATGAGGATGCAGTCAGTCATGAATTTTACCAGACAGAGAGACAAATAATCCCATGTACTTTCATTTAATCAACTAAGCCCATTTGAGAAATGTTGGGTTGAAGTACTAAGTCAAGTTAGAGATTACACATGTCAGCAAAGTTAATGGTCTTTCTCTTTTGAGAAATTGCTATGAGGACAGAATTATATTTAAACGTGCAGCTGGGTTAAATAAAAAAAGTATATAATTTAGCATATACCATATTACCCAAATGCACATTGGGCTAAACTAGTCATCAATCAACATTTTATTGAGCACCTATTATATGTCAAAAAGAGTACTAGGCTTGGGGGCTTACAGGGAGGTGTCAGTAAATTACAAGAATTAAGTGCCAGCATATAATTCACATAACTCACTGACTAGTTAGCTAAGTGTGATTTATTTCCCTTGCCTTAAAGCTTCCCATAAAATGCCAATGAAAAGAAGAGTGACTCAAATTTACAACAGCACAATAGGTATGTAAATTGCTTAAATACCTTTGAGGGAATTACCTTGAGTTACAGTGTGAAAAGACTGAATTAAGGAGAAACCAAAGGTTGATTCCTATACAAATCCATGGTCTACCAAAGAGAAAGTCAATCAAATTAGTCCCTTTCACCGGCCAACACACATATTCTTTTTCTCTCTCCCCCTATCCTTCCACTAGTCCATAGATCTGTTTCATCAATTATCTAAAGTCTTTCTTGTTTCCTATTTTTTCTCTAATTTCTACATATGAGTGAAAATCTACCCTTGACTTTCTGATACTGTCTGATCTCACTTAGCATTATATTCTCTAGTTCCATCCATTTTCCTGCAAATGGCATCATTTTGTTCTTCTTCATGACAGAGTAAGATTCCACTGCATGTATACTACGTTTTCTTTATCTACTCATCTTTTGACAAACAGGTTGCTTCCATAATTTGGGTATTGTGAATTGTGCTGCTGGAAACATAGACACACATCTGTTGCTAAAGCATTTTTACTTTAATTCTTTTGGAAAGATATTAAGGAGTAGTATAGATGGGTCACATGCCAGCTATACCACTCATATATAGTGGCTCCATTCAGAGTCTTGAGAAACCTCCTTATTGACCATAATTATGCATAGAGGTTAAATTTGCAGCCCCACCAACAATATATAAAAATTTCTATTTCCTCCATTCTTACCAGCTTTTATTATTATTTGTATTCTTGATAATTGACATTTTAACTAAAGTTAAATGGAATCTCTTTGTCATTTAGATTTGCAATTCCCTGATTGCTAATGACACTGAATATTTTTAATATATTTATTAGCCATATTTATTTCTACTTTTGTGTCTATTCAGTTCTAATGCCCACTTTCATGGGATTATTTATTTTTATAATATTAAGACTTTAGTTCTCTAGATATTAACCCTCTATCAGAAAAGTAGCTGGCAAATGTTTTCTCCCATTCTGTAGTCTCTATCTTCAGACCTCTGAATCTTTTACTGTGTAGAAGTTTCTCAGCCTAATGCCATCCCCTTTATTGATTCTTTGTTTTATTTTCTGAGCTTTGGGGAGGGGTGGTCATTGAAGAAATCTCTACCAATACCTGTATGTTGGAGAGTTGGTCCTATGTTTTCCTCTAGTAATTGTAAAGTTTCTGATCAATTATCCTTTAACAAACCCATTATTCTCACAAAGCAGGAGTTTGGGGCAGTTTGGCCATGAAAGATGAGAAGGAATCCATTCAGAGATAAAAGGAATAAAAATATACAAAAGGAAAGCAAAACAGTATTTGACAAGGGATTAGCGCCTGAACAAAAGTGACATTTTCTAAAACAAAACAAACCACATCTCTAAAACAATAAAACAAAACAAAACACAAAAATAACAAAACCACAGGTCAGAGCTACTGAGACAGGGCTGTATGTTTGGAGGTAACAAAAAAGTAGAGTGACCAGATGATGATAGATGGTTTTAGAATTCCAGTTGCAGAATTTGGATCTTTCAGATCATGGGGAATCTCTGGTGTTCTGGGTATCAGTTTTTTGTTTGTTTGTTTGTTTGTTTGTTTTTTAACTCTGAAAAGGGGAGAGTTTCTTTTGAATCTTGCCAATGTGGCCTAGACACAGAAATGGAAGCCGAGGACACCGAGGTCAGGAGAGGAGATAGGGTGCACTGAGGACCATGCAGTGAGTTACTGATTTTGTTCCAAAGAAAAACCCACTCTACATATTTCTACAATATGCGTAATCATCCTGGAAAGACCTATTTCTGTTCACAAAGACATCTGAAACAGTGCAAAAGTCTGTGTGATTTTTTTTGTATTTCATGCAAATACATTTCTCTTTTGTAAAATCTGTTCCCATCTGTCCTTTTAAAGAATGTTCTAAAAAATAAAAAAAATAAAACATTTGGGACAAGCACCTGTTATTTGTATCAACTATTGAGTACTTCGGATGTTTTCCATGAATAACACTAGGGACGGATCATCCCCTAAAGGTTGTACAGTTTAATTGTTTATTAATACTGAGTCCCTTGCACATGCCTCCTGTGAAAAGATAAAGATTAAAGTGTGCATCTGGCTGGTGACTGAGACATAGAGAAGATGCTTCCAAGTGGCATGAGCTTGACATTCCTGGACCAGAGTTTGAATTTAATTCTTGACACTTACTTGACTGTAAGAACATGGGCAATGATACTTGCCAAGCTTTTTCAAATAAGTGCCCCTACAAAAGCAGACTCCCTAGCTTTTTCATTAGTGTTTGTAGATATGCATATAATAAAAACTACACATTTATCCAAGGCTGGGTTAGAATTAGACCTTTCTCATTAGGGAAGACATAAGCACTATGTGTTCAAATGTATATATTTTATTTTCCCCAGTACCTGGAACAGAGTAGAACGTTAGCAAATATTTATTGTCTCTTATCATTCCCCTTCCACACCCAGCCTCGTGATATACCGAGAGTTATTGGTGGACAGAACATTCATCCTCTCAGAGCACTGGGATTGCTCAATAGCTGCTTATTATTATAACAGCTTTCTTCGCCTTAATTTTCTCACCTATAAAGGCATTATGAAAAACATTGTTCTAAAGCCTGAACTGAGAATTTCACATGAAATTTTTTGACATGTGAAACATTGGTGGTAAACATTAAATAAGTGTAAAAACTTGTATTATAATATGGTCATATGTTGCTCAATGACAAGGATATCTTTTGAAAAATTTGCCCTTAGGCAATTTTGTCACTTTGTAAACATTATACAGTACATTTGCATTATGTGGTGTATATAATTATATATGGTATACACAAACACACATACACACATATCTGATTATATGGTATATATGGTATAATACAATCAAGAGATACAGTAAATCTGAGATGTATGAGACTGTTTCTAGTATAGCCTGGCAAACCTTTTTACAGTAT
This sequence comes from Graphiurus murinus, assembly GCA_004027655.1. NCBI lineage: Eukaryota > Metazoa > Chordata > Mammalia > Rodentia > Gliridae > Graphiurus > Graphiurus murinus. Next base: position 23,613 of record PVLC010013197.1, on the reverse strand, counting down.
TTTTTTTGTAAATAGAGGAATATGCCCTAAACTAATGATAAAAGTATACTATAGTAAGTACATAAACCAGTAACATAATTGGTTATTATTATCATGTTATATATTGTACCTAATTATATGTGCTATGCTTTCAAAAATGGTAGCACAGTAAATTTATTTATATCAGTCTCACCACAAGTGCATGAATAATGCATTGTACTCTGACATTAAAACAGCTATGACATTAGTAGGCCATAGGACATCTCCTGCTCCATTGTAAGCTACTCATGGAACTACCATCTCACACGCAGTCTGTCATGACCAAAGTGTTGTAATGTGGTGTATGTCTATGTACGGGAAGTGTAGTTCTATAGTTATTAAAATGCTCATAGGAATTAGAATCAAATACGAGCTGTGCAACTTCAGTCAAATTATTTTTATCCTTTGTGTATCCTTTCCTCATCTGGGAAAAGAAGATGCTAATGGTACCTGGATGGCAGGATTGCTGGGTATTAAATTAGTTAATGAAAGCAAAGCATTTAGAATAATCTTTGATGTATTTACCACGTGCTATTTTATTACAATCAACCCTCTCCTCTGAGATGAATAAATGAGATATTAACATGCATACAATCCATTCTTGCTGTGCCTATTGTTTCAGTGACTACAAGGGAAGGGACATTTGCTCAGGATTGGCTGCTTTGGTCACCAGCTGTTCCTGTTAGAAAGATCTTTGGTGCTACTTGCTATGAGCTCTTGATAACCCCAGAAGATGTTTGCTGTCTGCTGCCTTGGGCTTTTGCAACTGTTCAAATCTCACCTCTCTCTTCCTTGCCACTCTTCCTTGTCAGCTGTTGTCTTTGGATTCCGAGTTGAAGCCAATGTCAGTCACTTTAGCAAACTTGAGTGCTGCTGTGGGCTGTTCTTTGAACCCCTTCCAGCAAGCTCCTGGTGTTCATCTGTGCAGAGAGAAGAAGTCTGTGCAAAGAATTCTCAGCACTCAAGAGCTCCCAAGCATGTCCCCCGTGTCTCGGTACATCTCTATTCCAAATTCCTATGTCAGAAAGTTGACATTGTCTGTACTGGCAGTAAAATGTTACTTTTGGTGTGCCGTGTTTTATAAGGGTGAAGTATATCAAACCTTAGTGCAGGGCAATTTTATCTCAATAATACCAAAATAGGCTTAATGCAGTGTTTTATTTCAGCAGAATTCCCCAGTCATCTCACTCTGTTGGAGGTCTGTTTTAGGATGTTTCATCTCTTCAGAGACACATACTTTCAGTTCCTGCTTCCTCTGCTTTCTAGCTATGGACTGGTTATTTTAAGACTAATTGATTCATAAATTCGACAAATATGTCTTCGATGCTGAATGTGGGTCAGCATACTTTGTTTTTATGCACCACTGCACCTCTAGTATTTACAGCTATTCCCCAAACTCTCAAAGAGCCTGCCTTTCCCTGGGAATACATAGACATGAATCAATATGCACACAAGTAAATGAATAAATATATAAATTGAGATATGTTCATCAACAAAAGGAACGGGAGTAGGGAATAAGCCTGCCTACATATGAAAATAGAAAACATACCCTGAAGAAGTTATATTTGAGCAGGTATCTGAAAGCTGAGCATAAATTTAAAATAAGAGAGATAAAATGTTCCAAGCCCATGAGATAGATGTACACATGTACAAAAGCACAGTTGCTGTAAGGATCTTCAATGTCTGTGAAAGAGGAGTCAAATTGCATCAATGAAATCAGGCATCTCAGAGGTCAAGGTTGTCTGAAGGAGCCTGTATTTTCCTCTCAAATCTAGACGAAGAAATATGGCTCTGTAATCCCCATTAGATCACCAGTTCTTGCTATTTTATATTTATTTATTATTTATTTTTGCCATGTAAGGTTTGGAACCCAGGGTCTCAAGCATGCTGGGCAAGTGCTGTATCACAGAGTCACTTCCTTAGCTTATGTTGTAAATTCTATAAGCAATAGAACCTTGGTGAAAAAGGGTAGTTATTTTTTAAAACCACCCAAATCCTCCAATTCTGCTTGCTTTTTCATGACTCCAACTCTTCCTACCTTCTACCCCTTCTAAATTTAACTGCTGCTGATTCAGTATTCCTAAAACATCTTTCATGCTATTTTCTGGATCAATAGAAGCAGTTTATATTGTTGTAGTTATGCAAATTATATCCAGTCTGGTTCCAAACCAAACCTTTTTATTCTCTTGAAGTGAGACTGGGGTGGGGGGCACTTTGCTTAAAAAAAGTTGCCTTATTGCCCCATAATATTTACGGATCTTAGCTCACATCCCAGTGATGTATCCCCAATGCTTATCTTAAAACCTACAATATTATGGTCCAACTTAACCACCACATTCAGGAATAATAGGAATGAACCATTGGTTGTTTCTCTTAATTGCTTAAACATCTATCTTTTAGAGTAATACTATTTTGTCTCCATTAAATATGTTATTCAAATACAAAGGTCATATGTTTTATTTTGCATTAGCCTTAGTGATCCATCTCATTTTGTTTTCCTGTTTGGAAATACGATAGTAAAAGCTAGGGAAACTGCAGAGCTCCTTGCCCTAAAAACACAAACATTGAGCAAGTATGCCCCACTTAACCAAGAGATTATGGACAAAGTAAATGAGATACTTAAGACTATCTATAAAATGCCTAACAGGAATTCAGTCCCAGCCCAGGTGCTAAACCTCTTATAATAAAAACTGGAGTCTTTGAAGATTGTGTGTTTTTTCAGGGACCCTGGTTTTAGCTCTTGTTCAGGTTTGGTCAAGGTCCAGTGCTTCCTAGAGCAACTACCAAACTATCAGTGGACACAACACAGGTTTTTATAGATCTCTTATAAGGGAATAAATATCTCATATGTATGAAATACTCATTCCAATTATTTTAAGCCAGCCATAGATACCATTTGAATTTAGTACTTTTGACATTTAAAACCTTAGATAGAAATAATGTGTACTTGGACTTCAGTGAGTAAGCAAGAAAATAAGGTGTAGTACCTTATTTCTTATACCATGTCTCATTCATAGAGCATGATATTTCCCATGCTAATACTAATACTGTCTTTGGATTATGGGTTTTCGGAAGCCTTAAATGTCATCCTATCAGTAGAAACTTTCTCTGAAGCAATCCTTATTACTTCCAGGATCCCCAACATCTTGTGAAAATACCCTTCAAGTCTAATCTCCATACCTTCAGAGCCAAGAGGCAGTACTGTGACAGTGGACTTGAGTGTACGTGTTCACTGCCTTCCTATCATTAAACATGTGAGAAGGATAGATAGTGCCTTAGTTAGCTCAGGATGCTATATCAAAATACCACAGACAAGATAGCTTAAACTAAAGAAATTAGTTTTCTCACAGTTCTAGAACACAGAAATCTTGGACCAAGGGGCTAGTATTGTTGGTTTCTATGAGTGCTTTCTTCCAGGCTTGTGGATAGAAGGCTATACTTTTTCTATATACTCACATTGCAAAAAGAAGAGGGCATGGCACAAGAGAGACAGAGACAGACAGACAGAAAACACTTTTTTTTTTAATCATAAAGGACACTAATCCAATTATGAGGACTGAGCCCTTCTAACCTTGTCTAAACCTAATTACCTCCCTAACACCCTCCAAAAACCATCATAGTGGAAGTTAAAGACTTCAACATGAAAGGGACACATGGCTCAGTTTGCAGCAGGTAAAAATTGGGTCATTTCCCATTTCAGTAGGTTGGATAATAAATTTATCCAATTCTGTTTTCATGAGTATTCAGAAATTCCTTTTGACTTTATATTGACTCATAGAGGACTTGATCTCCAGCCTTCAATACCTGTCAGCTCCAAATATATGAATAACCAATTCCTTTTTCTGAATTTCAACAAATAAACAACCTTCAAACTTTTATTGTATTTATCATTATAGAAAATGTGAATCCATTTCCCTGAAATAGAATCTAATATACCTATGCTGCTAAAAGTTACATTTAAGTTGCTTAATGCATACTTACATCTAAACCAACTCAGTAATTTTAATTAGTAAAAAAATATCAAATATCTAGTACATACTACAGCAGTGGAGATATATATATATATATATATATATATATATATATATATATATATATATATATATATATATATAATCTCCATATAGGTGAACAGAGCATTTTCCAGCATCTGTCTTTCCCATGACACTGGCATCAGCAGGAGATCAGTGCATGTTTGCTGCTGGATGTATATCATATGATCATACCAAAGCTGATTGAAAACTGGCTCATTCCAAAGTCAGCAGGGGAAGAGTAGCAGGGGGTGAGGTGGTGGGGCTCTGAGATCACTCCCAATGTGATATACTTTAAGGTGATTTTTCCCCTCACTGAATTCCTGGTTCTTCAATCTCTTAAGGTTGGGAGGTACAGACCATATCCTGTAACAGAATTGTGAAACTTAATACATAATTGGTATAATAAATGCATAAACTTTCAATGCCCCCCTCAACCATGCACACATAAACCCATAAAGACAGCAATGCTATTAGCATTTTTTCTGTTTTCTTTTCCTTCTCTTTTGAAGTGGATTTATATCTTTTTCCCTAGGTGTAATGTGGTATTGGACATGGACATTAATGTCTATGAAAGAGAAGAATTAAACGCATATCATAAGCTATAAATCTATTTAAATACTTATTTAAAAGTAAAGCCATTATGTAGCTAAAATAATAGTCTGTAATCCCAGCTGCTGATATGAATTAACAAATTAGCATACTCCTGCTTATTTCTGTGTAGGGCCCTGTGCCTGGCTATAACATACAGACCTGGCCATCAAGATGCTCATAATCTAGCTGGGAAGATAATGCATAAATATAAAATAATAATGATAATTATAGAGCAATAATATGCTTCTATATCAAGAAGAGGTAGCCTGTGAATCCAAAGAGGAGAGCAACAAAAAATTGGGATGGTGAGCCATGGCAAACAATGACTGGAGTTTAAATAATTTAAGGAAACTACTCAGAAAAGCTTTTGCACTTTAAAATATTTGTTTTTGTATAACCCATTAGGTTCAACATAAAACTCAAGTTGTATTAGTATATATATTAGAAAAATGTGTAAATGATTTTAGACTTATGGGAGAAGTTCTAAATTGTACTTGGACTTCCAATAGAACCTTTATCTGGCTTCACCTAATATGAATATCTTCTCCAGTTATAGTACAATTATCAAACCCAAAAGGCTAATATAGGCAAATTGTTATTAACTAATATAAGGATCTTGATAGAATTTCTCCATAGGGCATATAAGCAAGTTGAGCTCCTCAGTCTAAGCCCTTCTTTGGCTACAGAAATTAGTTTAGGCATCTATGACTAACTTATAAGAGGACAGTGAGACTCAAATCAGGAGTTTTAATTGAATTATTGGGAAATATAAGATTCGTTTGTGCTAGAGTTTCTAGAATGATTCAATCTTGGAGCCCTTTAGGAGAGGGGTATTTCAACTTCATAGATGGTCAGAGACATATAGGAAATTCCTAATTCCATTACCATATTAAAGCTATACCTAAATCTAGAGATCTATCCTTGAATATTTACTTATATGACTATATGAATTGCATTTTTATTTACACCACTGCAAGTTTAGTTTTTTTATCATATGCTAAGTAAAATAGGGACATATTTTATACATATATGTATATATGTCTGATAGATATACATAAGCAAACTTCTGGTGAATTTAAGAGGACTTAAGGTGTGCAAATGCACACCTATTACTTTACAACTTTCTCTTGGGAACAAAGCTATAAATAAGTTGTAGGACAGGAATTTGTCCTAGGTATGTGAACTAACTTAACACAGCCGAAGTTTTATCATATGGGGAATAGAGTTTTTTTCATTGATAAGGGAGACAATGTGTCTAACACACATAGCACTGTAGATTTTGTCTAGATACTATGCCAGGCCATTGATGAATGACAGGGCTCTTTTCCCAGAATGAAGAGGGACATTCTCACCATTGTTACCAAAGATCATTCACTGAGCATAAAAACTAAGGTACATAGAAGAAATCATGTTATGTTTTTTTCTGAATTCTTTACCCACTATACTCCCTATTTAGGTGGAAATGGTGAGCAGTCATGTGCAGAGAGACTGAAATTATCTCTTTCTATTCAAAATTTAAACAAGAAGTTTGATATAAAAAAATTGCCATGATTATTTTCCTGTTCTCATCTTTGAAAGTTGCAGCCAGGCTGGGAGCCTGTTTGCCAAGTTCTCCGCCTGGAGGAAAATTGTGTGGCTGAGTTATAAATACATTGATGGATCCAGCTGGAACTGTCTCTTGTAATTTAATATGCAAAGAAATAATCTGAGTCATAGATGGAGACAAGCAGTTCCTTTTAGATAAGAGTGCTCTAAGTTTGGCTCTGCAGATGACTTTCAAGAGCCTTTTTTCTACAGAATAAGACATGGTCTCAGGACAAGTGGGGCTAAACTTTGCCCTTGAAACTAGCATTTGATTGACAATCCTAAACATCAACAAAATGGCCATATCACCTAAATTATTCCTTAGTGGGCTGTAAATCAAAAGAAAGTCTGAATTGTTTTCCAGAGTTGGAAAAAATGGATTTAACTCTTGAGAATTTCATTGTTTTAATATGACTTTAAATTAAATACTATGTATGGGTGCCTACTGTGAATGACATAACATGCTAAACAGTAGAAATGCAGGGAGACTAAAACATGAATTGCAGTTGGGTTCTGCCTTCAATATAATCTGTGTGTGTGTGTGTGTGTGTGTGTGTGTGTGTGTGTGTGTGTGTGTGTGTGTGTTGGTGATTGAACCCAGGGGCAATTTACCTCCAAGCTATATCCCCAGCCTGCCTATTTATTTATTTATTTATTCATTTATTCATTCATTCATTCTTTATTTACTTACGTAAGTGCTAGGGATTAAACCCAGAAGCACTCTACCTCTGAACTACATCTCCTGCCTGTTTTAGTTTTGTATTTGACAACAGGGTCACATTAAGTTGCTGAGGGTCTCTATAAGTTGCTGGGGATAGCTTCAAACCTGTAATACTCCTATGTCAGCTTCCCAAGTACTGGGATTATAGGTGTGTGCCACCATGTGTGGCTCAATATAATCTTAAAGTCACAATTTAGAACATGCATGGTTTGAAAGAGCTCTTGACCTGATATATTTAATTATTTTAGAGGGTTTCAAATACAACATTAATATTATGAAATATGATGAAAATATTATCATGTTAATAATAGCATTAACAATCAATTATCTATTGATAATAATACTATAATTAGTACCTTCTCAATAATAAGCGATTACATTGATAACATGGAGACTACTTTAGTTGAATAATGTATATAACTAATTACCCAACCCTTAGTGGCCAGAAACAGCAATTTACTACTTATAGTACTCACCCTACTGAGCTTGTATGGTGGTTAAGGGGATTTCTGCTAACTTCTCCTGGATCAACTCTTGTATTGCATCTATCAGAAAGGTTCCAGGTGTTTGCATTTGTATGGCTAGGAGTTGGTGCTGTCTGCTGAGCCACCTCTATTCTCCAGGAGACCAGGTCAACCTTCCCATGTGGCAGTCTCAGGGCAGTGCTTCAAGAGGCTGAAGATGGAAGTTCAGTCTCTTAAGGCTCAGGCTCAGAAACAGCACAATTCATTCCTCTTCCACCACTTCCCATAAGTCAAAACAAGTCATGAGACCAACCTAGGTTTATAAAGTAGGAAAGTATAGATGGTATCCAGGAGGAAAAGCTAAGACTCAGAAAGGTAAAGCAATAACCTGAGTAGTAAATCACAGAGTGAAAAGACAAACATAGATATCAGTGGGACAAATGTTTTTAATTTTTTCACAGTATCACACTATGTTTCCAATTTAAGCACTTTCATGTACATAGATAACACTATTTTATTTTGTTACTTTATTTTATTCTATTCTATTTTATTGTGGTACTGGGGATTAAACCCAGCATCATTCTACCTCTAAGCTATGCCTTCCTATCTTATTTTTTATTTTGAAACAGGGTCTCACTAAGTTGCAGAGAGCCTTGCTAAGTTGCCAAGGCTGGCCGTAAACCTGCGATCCTTCTGTCTCATCCTCCCAAGTACTAGGATGACAGGGGTGCACCTCTACGCTCAGCTTCCAGTTCTTTGATAATTTTGTTTTTGAAACAAGGGCTCCCTAAGTTGCTGAAAGCTTTCCTAAATTGCTGAGGCCTACCTTGAACCTTTTTCAACCTCCCAAGTACTGGAATTAAAGGATTACACCTCTGTGCCTGGTAAGTGTTATATTTTATTATTCTTTTGAAAGATTGGTGTGGACGTTTTACCAATAAAGAGTAGAGATTCTGAGAAATTTGTGATTTGACCACAAGAAAATGATATGTTGGGAGTATAATATGACATATTGATATAGAAATCCTTCCCCCTGCCATATACCAGACCTATTCCCATTTCTGTGATGTCATTGATTCAGTTTTTCCTTGTAGATTCTCTTCTGTGGACTGCACAGGGTGCAGACTAAACCAAAAAGGGTAATTAGGAGGTTGTTCTGGAGGAATGATGATAACTAGATGAAGTCTAGAAGTGAAGTAAGCTGATCTGTGATACCATATTGGGATAAAACAGTGTGGAAGACCAAGACTTCTTTATATCCAGATTCATCCCTCAGTCTTCCCTGACTCTGATTTTTACATTGAGTCTGGAACTTTGACTACTCCAGCAACTTGAAATTTTAAGACCTCCTTCTTAGTTAGATTCTCAAGTAATGGTAGATTTGAACACAAATAAACAAGGAGCTTATGGGTGCCACACCTGGTCTCTCTCTGTTATCCTTCCCTTTCCTTGCTTCAGATTCTGCTGGCTATGGTGGAAATCCCACCTTTGTTTCACCAACCTAAGTGTGGCAGCAAGCTCCTGTGTCCTGTAGTCTTTTTTTTCCCTTTCCTTTTTGGCTTTCAGTTCATCCTCTACCAATGTAACTAATTTCTAGTTAAACCTCATGTATTTAATTTTTCAAAGTGGTTTTTCCTTTTCTGTTTGGACCTTGGTCTGATATTGATTTGATGACGTATTTCATAAAGAGATCAAAGAAAAAAGTAGAAGGAGATTTCAGCAACTAGATAGTTAGAAGTGCATTTTATTAGGATTCTAATGTATTACAAGTGTTTGGAGTTAATCATTCTCCTCTTTTAAGACTTGATTTCAATATCAAACCTCAGGAAAACAGATCTAGCTTGGTCCTGTGTTTTGCTTTTTATACCATTTATCACTAATTGAAAAATGTTTTTTCCTTTTTGCATAAAACATAAATTCAGTGGTAAAATGTTACTCTTCTTTACATTTCTAGTGTACATATATGAGTCATAAATTAGTGTTTGTGAAAGAAGAAAAGAACGAAGGAAGGAAGGAAGGAAGAAAGGAAGGAAGGAAAAAGAAGAATGAAAGGAGAGAAGGAGGAGTGGGAGATATTTTGGAAGAAAAAGCAAGAGAAATGGAATGAGAGAAGAAAGAGGAAGACAAGAACTTTGAATTACTTCCCCAAACCTGAATTTTACAACACCAATTCACACACGCACATGCACACACCTACGCACACATAGGCAGGCACACACACACACACACACACACACACGCACACAAACTATGTAAATGTGAACTTCCTGGCATCATGACAGACACAGGCTGATTCTTTCTCCTTACTGAAAATATCACTGATGTCAAGAACCAGCCTGCATTTCTAGTTGCATCTGCCCTGATATGTTCAGATTCTTTTATCCACCCACCAGGAACCACCTTTTCCACTCTGTTAAGTCTCAGATGACAACAGATTTCTATGGATGAGTCTTTCCTTGTGCCTGTCATCATACTGTCTGCGTATCTTTTTATTTATTTATTTAATTTTTTTGTATGCTTGATCAGACATATTTCAAAAGCTTGACACTGCTATTCTTCTCAATGTGGGATACTTCAGTCAGATGGCAAGCCTGTTCATAAACAACTTACTTAAAATTAACCAGTTCATAATCGACTTGCTTCACAGTATAATGATTTAGGGGAAAAAAAAGATACTTGGTTATGAGCATTAATTCGATCCAGGTTTATCCCATCTGTACCTGTAACTAGCTTACGATTCTGATCAATCACTTTCTGTATGAGAATTCACCTTCACATTTAAAAATAAAATTATGTAATGATGATTGAAGTGTCTGAAACACAGAACACATTACATATTTCTTGAGCTGAATGAGAAATGACAGTCTATCTCTAGTTGCATGATGTTTCCATGCTTTTGAATAAGTACAAACTAATAACCTACTCTACCAAGAGGCTCATCGAGTATTAACTTACCAAACCTGTGAACCCCAAATAGTATTAGATTACTACATATCAAACCACACCTGTTTTGTTCATTTATTCTGATGTTTAATGCTGGTGGAAATCCCTGAAAATTCTGTCTTGTTTCACTTATCGTTAACCACCAATTCTTTCCCACTTCTCTGTGTCCTTTTCACTCCCCCAAGGACCCTCCATATCCGTTTTGCTAACTCTCGTCTCATAATCTCCCACCTCCTTATTTCTTCCCAAATTCTTGTGTTTTCAGACTATAAAGAAGTCACATTACAGACATGGTCATCATCCTCTGTTCCATCCAGTTGGTTCTTTCACAGAAATGTCTCTAAATCCTCGCTTTTTTCCTCCTCTTTCAGATGTTTGCTGTGGCTTTAGGATTCCTCCATCCTTTCTTTTTCAATAACTTGCTGATCTGATCACTTGAAGGTCTCATTTCCTATATATTTGTGCTGCTATTAGAGGTATTTTTAAAAGACCACATACAAAGATGAAAGATGAAAATCTTATCTGCCGATTATCCTTCCCAGTTTAATTAGCTGAATACCCATAGGATAAAGCCAGACCTTCTGCTTATAATGTAGCATACTGCTTACAGTCCAGAATCACTCTGCCTCCAAGACCTTGTCATGAAGGTGACTATGTGCTTTTGAAAATGAAAAGGAGAGCTGGGCGTGGTTGCACACACTTGTAATCCCAGCATTTGGGAGGCTGAGACAGGAGGATCTGAGTTTGTGGCCAGCCTCAGCTATTTAGTGAGGCCCTCAGCAACTTAGTGAGATCTTGTTTCAAAATAAAGAATAAAAATAGGACTAGAGTGTAGCTCAGAGGTAGAATGCCCATGAGTTCAATCCCCAGTACCACAAAAAAAAAAAAAAAAAAAAAAGAAAGAAAAAAGAAAATGAAAAGGAACATCTCCACTAAAAATTACCAGGGACAACAGGCATTGTTTATTAATTGGGTCTTCTCTGGACACAGAGATGCATAAATGATGTAAATTCCTCACTTAGGTCTGAGCATCTTATCATTCCATGAAAGCCATGGACTATACCATCCCTCAGCCGTTGATTGAGATGTAACATCTACTCTTGGAATTTTCCCCTTATAAAGATGAACAGAATCTTGAACACATGCTATCAATTTACCTCTTTGGTGAAGTTTTTCTTGACCATTATCAAATTGACAGACTTACTCTTCATTTTTCAGTATTGTCATGAGCCCATAATTAATGCAATCACCCCTTTCTCCATAATCTGCCATTGTGTACCTAGAAAATCCTGTGGTCCTGCCTATTCATCTTTGCATTTCCTGTACCTAACACCAGGTTTGTTGCACAGTAGGTATATATAAGTATTTTTAGTAGTATAATATAGTCCATTTTGGTTTGACAAATGATTTTTTAACCATATACCATTGCCACATAGATTTTTATTTAAATATTGCTAATGGCCAGTTATTGGAATGGCCAGATAAACTTTTTTAAAAAAATAGTCAAATGGCCTTATTGTTTGAGTGTTCTTTCTATGTATAAAACCACAAAATTTGTCTTATGATTGCAGTGTTCATAAGAAGGGAAAAGGATGACATCCATGTCTAATTTGTCTCAAAGGAAAGTAACTGTGGGGAAGGAATATCTGGATAGATAAGAGAAAATAAAGACATTTATGAATATGAAAAGCAACATGTAACACTAAGTGCTATATGGAGAACTAGGGTAATATAATATGCTAGGCAGGAATCATGTGGCTATCAAAGGTGGGGTGGTCAGGAAAGGTCTTTCTCAGTTGGTAACATTTAAGCAAGTTTTCAGGCACAAGAAAGAGCCATGCATGCAAAAATGGAAAGAGAAAATGGGAAAGTAAGAGATAAAGGAGGACAAGCAATATGCATTTGTTGTTTTTCTGTTTGGGGCAAGTTTTCCTAGTTCTGGAAGTGTTTTCTCATGACTGCATTCCTGCAGATTCTTAGCAAATGGGATTATATGAAATAAGACCAACATAAAAGTAGAGCAACCACTGTGTTTTATTCCTCCCACTCCAATTGTTTTTTTTTTTTAATTCAATCATAGATTTTTTTAGATAGTTTTAGGTTCACAGCAATGTAAATAAAGTGGGTGGAGTTCCCACATATTCCCTTACACACACACACACACACACACACACACACACACACACACACTCCTTCAATGCCAACATTCCCCACTAGTTAACAAGAGATGAGCCAACAATGGCATATGACTATCAACCAAAGTCTGTAGCATATATTATGGTTGACTTTTTCTTCAGCACATTCTGTGTTTGGAAAATGAATAATGTTGTGTTCACCTTTAGAGTCATATAGAAAAGAAATTTCCCATGCTCTACATATCCATCTCTTGCTCCCTCCACAAATCACTCTTACTGTCTTCATGGTTCTGCCTCTTCCAGAATATCATGGAAATATAATTGTAGTATTTTTTTTTTACTTAGTAATACAACTTTAAGTTTCCTCTTTTTTGTGGCATGGTAGCACATTTAATTTTAATTGAGTTTTATTTTGCTTGGCCTTATCACTATGATAATTTAAAGAATATGCGTGTTTTGCACCCTGGGTTTTATAACTTTAATTTATTTTTAATCTGGTGATGAAGAACTTTGAAAGTATAAACCTAATGAAATCTATAGATACACGCATACATACTCCGAAATCTTTAAACAAATCTTTTCTTCCAAAAAAAGCACAGTGGAGAACAGGACTTTTGAACAGGGAATAAAAATAAAATTTAGCAGAGGAAGAAAAATGTAATATACCACCCAACACATGTACTCAGCAATCATACAGACAGAATCCCTGTCCTTGGCATTTCAGTTCCCTACCAGCAGTCTCTAAGAATAAACAATAAGAAAGAACAGCTTGTTCATCTCTTCATATGCTGCCCCAAACATATGTTATCAAAACTTTTCCCTTTTTAAAAATATCATTAAAAGCATTAAAGATAAATCAGGCCTTTGTGGGTTTAATTATTCAGTATATTGCATTTTAATTATTTATTAATGTTCCATATTTGACAAACATTTCCAGAGAATTGAGAAGGTTATAACAAAAAGATTAATTGACTTCATTAATATTCTGGAATAAACCTAGTTTGTGTATCAACTGGGCAAAGCACATCCATCTTCTCTCAGGAGAACCCAAGACTAACTTTGTAACCTTGGGGAAACTAGATGCGGTGTTTCTGATTCCACTTCTGCATCAGTAGTGTAGAATAGCAATAATGTTTTTGTCATGGGATTTTTATGAGAGTTAATGAAGTAATGTATATTATGAAGTAGTGCAATACCTGGCACCTCATAAAGTGTTCAATAAATATTTACCATTATTCAATTTTATTTTCCATTACAGGAACAAGGAATTATATTTTTCCGTGCTGATGCAATGGGTCAGGGGATGCTTCAGGAAAATGGTGATATTTGAACTGAGTCTTGAAGGTCGAAATAAAGTACTCCAAGTAGACATGGCACTCCACACAGTAATGACAGCATTGAGATGATGCTGTGTTTTCAATACTCTACACCTTTTCCTGTGATTGACTTAGGGTTGGGCACCACTCAAAATTATATTCTTTGATTTTAGTGGGCTGGGATATTCAGAGGAAAAATTAGAGAAGAGAGTGTTCTGCTATAATTTCCCTTCTGTGTACAAAAATCCAAACATCTCAAATGAGGCTTCATATGCATACATAGGTTTTTAGTCTTAATAGCAAAATAGAATGTCAAGAATGTAATCTACTAGAATGTAATCTTGTTCCAAGGTTTTCTATGATACCAGAAATACAGAAATAGTATTAATCTTTAGCACCTTGTGTAAGCCTTCATTCTTAAATTTAAAAGGGAGAAGGCTCAAAATCAGGAATGATTTATCAACAATAATGTCAGTTTGGGATCTTTCTGTTGTCAGTGGGCTGGGGTATATTAATTTAACCAGAGTGCTTAAGAAAAGACCAATACTCCACAGATGAATGGAAAATAGATAAGTAGCCCATTTGTGGAATGTTTGTTTTTCTTTCCACTCCTCCCTCCTTCCTTTCCTTTCCTCTCCCTTCCCTCCTCCATCCCTCCCTTTCTTTCTTCCTTCCTTTATTCCTTCCTTCCTTCCTTCCTTCCTTCCTTCCTTCCTTCCTTCCTTCCTTCTTTCCTTCCTTCCTTCCATTTTTTGGATTGAGGATTGAACCCAGAGACATTCTACCTCCAAACTATACCCCCAGATTTATGACTCTATTGCTCCCAGTGATAGTGTTGGTATATCTGCTGAGTGCATGTGTTTGGTGGTGTATTACATTTCTTCCTCTGCTACATTTTATTTTTTCTGAGGGTCTCACTAAGTTGCTGAGTTGGCTCCAAATCTGCAATTCTCCTGTCTCAATCTCCCAAGTACTGGGATCATAGGTATGCACCACTATGCTTGGCTACAATGTCTTCAATAAATATTACACCATGTATATCATCTACTATATATATTAAATATTACAAGTCTATGAAGACAATAGTACAGGTATCAATGTATGATGAAATAGAGGGGTGCTGAAATGGTCAGAGTCATATAAACAGAACAGGGTGGATAGTGCTCTACAACACTGTCATTCAACTAAGAATTTATATCCTTTATCCATTCTGTTATGATGCCATTATAACATATCTAAGCAGTTTTTACTTTAACACATGTATGTCAATTAATTAAAGCACTTTATTCCATCAGTGTCTACCTGTGGAATCCAAGCATCAAACAATTCAAACACCCAATAGTCCTTGGACATGAATGAACTCACAAGTCTATACACATATGACTTTATAACAACAGAACCATAGCAGTGCCTAGGCTTAGAAGGCCCCTGGATCTGTCTCTACTAATTAGAATTGGGCTAATATTTCTAGTCCTCTTTTATCACATAAGTCCATCCTCAAACCAGTATGCTATACGGGTTAAGTGTGTGGGATTTCAATTCAGAATATCTGAGGCCAATGCTTGATTCTAGTAATAACAAACAATAACTTAGGAAAATAATTTGATGTTTTGTTTATTTGTTTATTTATTTACTTACTTACTTTGTACTGAGGATTGAACCCAGGCACATTCTACCTCTAAGCTATACCCCAACCCTTTTTACTTTATTTTGAAACAGGGTTAAATTAAGTTGCTGAGATTCCTACTAAGTTGCTCAGGCTGCCCTGAAACCTATGATCCTCTTGTCTTAGTCTCCCAAGTACTGGGATTACAGGTACACACCACCATGACCAGCTTACTTTGATGTGTATTAACCTCAATCTCCTCATGAGGTAATGGGAATGTTCGCTACAAATACCACCAAATTATGTTCCCCTACCCCTTGGAAAATATTTAGTGCTGTTTCTAGTGCATGACTTATGCATTGAAAGTGATTCGATGGTAAAGATACTAATAGTTAACATAAGTACCATATTAACTGTATGAGAGCTGTGTTACCATGTTAACTACATGGCATTTATAAGTAATACGATATAACGTAAGTAATATGATACTTATAATAACTACTAATGTCTTCATTATCAAATCATCATTTTGATTATATGATATTTCATCTACCTCCAATGACTCGGGATCAGGAGAAATTAATCAATATAAAGACAGACTGACATTTGATTAATCTGAGGATCACTTCACAGAAAGGTAAAATGTATATTTATAAAATATTCTTGCTAAATGGAAGCAAAGCTTATTCTCTAGATTAAGTTTAGCAGATCATTTCATATGCAAAAATTAAGGAGTTTGGACAGGCAAAAATAATATTGAAGAACAAAATAAAAATAAAAATTATATGGATATAGGACAAAAGATGATTGCTTCTTCTATTCTCTGTTCATCTTTAGATTGTACTAATTACTTAAGATGGATCACTTTAAGGAAACTGATACACCATCAACAACTGTTTTCTTGATAATTAGTTCTTATTTGCCTTTTTAATCCTTTAATCATCACTATACTTTCCCCTAGTTCAATTAAGAAGAAGAGAGACATAAACTGAAAATAAGTGTATCTTCTTGAATACTTTAGCTTTACCTGGAAAACATGAAAGTAGAAAATAACAAGACATTTACAAACAATAGTTTTATTGGTTTGTACTTACTGGGGTGCTTCCATGAGATATTTTGTCAATGATTTAAAGATTTTAGTAAGCTATAAAATAGCTTGTTTAGAATTGTTTTTGTGTCCAAAAAAGGGAAATGAGCAATCTTCAAGTCGAAAGGGATTTTCGCTAACTCAGCTCCCTAGAAGAATCAATACCAGATCATAACTTTTTCCCCCCCTGTTGAAATAGTGTGGTTTAAAATATAAAGATTCTATTCTTCCCTGGGAAAAACCAATGTTTAAATTTTCCACCTGACATGTTATAGTGTTATATTTCATGTCAGGTTGTTTCAACCATGGCAAATGATAGGAAGCCTCAGTGATACCATGATACAAATTCTGCAGCTCACATTGAGTTATCTTAGTGAGACATATCAGCTCAAAAACATACATGGGAAAGATGCACCATTCTGAAAACCAGAGATAATGCCCATGGGTCTCAGAGATAGCGATGTGCATCATTTATTTCTGATGCAGGGACAAGGTAACACAGTGAGATAGTAGCAGTATTTATTCAGCTTAATAAAATTAAAACAACAGAAAGATTTGTTTTATCTCCGTGGATAGATAAACATAAAAAGAACCAAGTACAAAGAATTTAATATAAATGGTTCTAAAAATGGCATGAATGAGTTCTAAAATTTACTCACACCTACTGCGTGCCAGGTTCTTTTGAATATATGATTTTATTTAATAATCACAGTTATTTTTCATTCAGGTAATATTATTTTTGCCTTTCCTTTTTCAAAAAAGAAGGAAAAGTTCATCACATTGAACTAAATTGTCCACCATGATGTTATCTGCCATCTTAGCACTATAGAATTTCTTCCAATTTGGGGGGGCAGGACTGGTGGTAAACCAAGAGCCAGATATTATTAGCTTTTCGGTTATCACAAATACTATCATATTATAGGCCTTCATTACTTTGGCTCAAAGTTTTACAGAGATTTTTACCTGATTTTTCTCAAATTTATTTCTTTTCTTAAAGCTTTTCATACACAACATCCAAGTTTGTATTATCTTTAAACATAGGACTAATTATTCCCTTCTTTCTTTGAATATCTTCCACCAGAAGACAGAATTATTTCCAGTTTTAGATGACATCTGAGTACCCAAGAATTGCTGGCTCATCTTCTCCCAATTTCACACAGAAATAATTAAAATACCATAGAAAACTGCAGCCTCTTAACCTAAGCACCCAAAGGATTTTGATAGGGTTCTGAAAACAGAGTAGATAGAGACAATAGTTTCTTTCTAATATAACCAAAAACATCCCAGGATAAAGACACTAGAGAACTAGTGTTTTTAACTAGTTAGAAAACACTAGGGAGAGATTTGGTTTAAAACATCAGTGCCCAAATTAGTGTGTGGGGGGGGGGCTGGGATTTAGGCCCAGTGGTATTCAACCTCTGAACTATACCCCCAGCCCTTTTTCTTTTTGTCTTGAAAAGGGGTCTCTAAAGGTTAGTAAGAGTCTCACAAAGTTGCTGAGACTGGTCTTGAACCTGCGATCTTCCTGTCTCAGCCTCCCAAGTACTGGGAATTACAGGGTGTGCCACTACACCAGCTAATGCCAAAGTTCTTTAAACAGTGAGGAGAACCAGATAAAAGAAAAAAAAATGTCAACAGCCAGTCTCTGAAATGCAGGGTTCAATTCATGGCAGGTTTAATATAGTGGCTAGAAAAATAAGGTCAGATCAGAAAGAATTCCTGAAGTATTCATATAAAAGTTGAGTCTATTAAGATGGCTCATGGGCATATAACACAGATGTAAGTCAAATGTGTAAGGCTGGGGAGGGGGAAAGTAAAACAATATTGAACCTTAGATTTACTTATTACTCGAATATGTCAAGACATTCCTAGAACTGGATCTACATTGAGAAATTGAAAGTCCATGTTGCTAGGCAACATATCATAAAACTCTACTATTTAGATATTTAAGGGGTTCCTTGATTCAGACATGATGTATTTATCAACTCTGCAATCATTCTTCTACCACTGCATACAATTTTCAGTTACGAGGGCTAGGAACGCTTCTTTCCTTATCCATAATCAGATCTCAATTGCTACATAGACTCTCAGACTAGAACATCCAGAAACCAGTTGGCAAGGAAGTCACAGCTACAGAATTGGCTGCAGAGAGAGGGTTTGGCAGGAAGGCTCCTGGTAGGCATGCAGGCAGGAGATTACTGTTGTTAGATATGTGCTAGCTGCCAGCTGGGCTGAAAACCTGACATTGGGGTAAGGCTATCTCTCTTCAGTCTGGCAGATCTACAGTATATAAAAACATGTACTGTGATGGGAAGTGGGTTCAGAGGTATTTCCAATAACCTACTTCCAGCTGTGGAACCCCAAGGGAATTCCACAGAACAGAATGGTTTGTAAACTCCAACTAGGAAGCCTCTCATAATTAAGGTGGCCAAAATGAAAGTAAACTATAATAAATAAATTCACTGGTCTATCTTTATATCTTTTTTTATAAATATATTGAAATGCAATGGAAAGATA
Organism: Graphiurus murinus; assembly: GCA_004027655.1. Taxonomy (NCBI): domain Eukaryota; kingdom Metazoa; phylum Chordata; class Mammalia; order Rodentia; family Gliridae; genus Graphiurus; species Graphiurus murinus. Next base: position 4,597 of record PVLC010013197.1, on the reverse strand, counting down.
TATTGCTTAGACACCAAAAAATAACTGCTATAAACTCTATATGGTCATCCATTGATGTCTACAAGGACCCATGTTTCCACGACCCATGCAGATACCAAAATTCAAGTGTGCTCAAGTCCCATATATAAAATGGTGTACTATTATAATACATACAACCTGTGATTATCATTCTGTAAACTTTATTTATTTATTTATTTTTATTGATGCATTGTAATCATACATCTTTGTTAGGTACAAGCTGGTAAAGGCATACATGTTCACATTTCTAATTTAACCCTTCTCCAGTTCCCAATTCCTGCCCCACTCCCTCACCTTCCCTCCTTCTCAAGTTCAGTTTAGTGATTGACTTTCATATGTTTCTGAAGGTATATTATGTGCAGTAGGGTGTTCCCCCTATCACCTTCAGTTAAGTCACTTTCTTTGCTCATCTAAGGTTTCTCTTTCTTCATCTGAGTTCCTTTTTAATGTCCCACTGTCTCCCTAGCTTTCACATATTAGAGCGAGCATATGATATTTTACTTTTTGTGACTAACTAATCTCACTTAATGTTTTCCAGTTCCATCCATTTCCCTGCAAATGACATGATTTTGTTCTTCTTTATGGCTGAGTAAAATTCCATTGTGTACATATCCCATAGTTTTGTAATCCATTCATCTGTTGATGGACATCTTGGCTGGTTCCATAGTTTGGCAATTGTGAATTGTGAAGCTATAAACATAGATACACATGCATTTGTCTGATAGTTTGGTTTCCATTCTTTTGGGTAGATACCCAGCAGTGGTATTGCTGGATCATCAAAAACACAAACAACAACAAATGCTGGCGAGGGTGTGGAGAAGTGGGAACCCTCATATGTTGTTGGTGGGATTGCAGATTAGTGCAACCACTTTGGAAACCATTATGGAGGATCCTCAGGCTAATGGGAATGAACCTACTATATGATCCAGCAATGCCACTTCTGGGCATATACTCAAAACAATGTAAACTTTAAATCATCTGTAGATTACTTATTATACCTAATGCAACTAAAATACCATGTACATAGTTGTTCTATATTATTTCAGAGATAATGACAAGGGGAAAAGTCTGTACATGTTCAGCGCAGACATATTTGTTGTTTGGGATATTGTATTTAACACCCAAAGTTGATTAAACGTGCAAATGTTGAGCCCAGGGATAAGGAGAGGACTGTAACTTAACATTGTTAAGGAAGCTATTTTTACAGGTTAGTCCATAGGATAAGATTTGACTCTAAAAGATATGACTTTTAAGTCACATTGTATTACAAAATATATTTGACTTTTTTTTTTTAAGAAAGAAGTATCCAAGCCGGGCGTGGTGGCGCACGCTTGTAATCCCAGCATTTGGGAGGCTGAGACTGGAGGATCCTGGTTCGCGGCCAGCCTCAGCTACCTAGTGAGGCACTCTGCAACTTAGTGAGACCCGGTTTCAAAATAAAGAATAAAAAATAGGGCTGGGGGTATAGCTCGGAGGTAGAATGCCCCTGAGTTCAATCCCCAGTACCACAAAAAAAAAAAAAAGAAAGAAAGAAAAAGTATCCAAAAATGCAGGCAGTGTGAATCCAATCTGCCAATGTCAACTTGTATGTTGGTGGAGAGGGAGAGGTATGTACTCATGTTTAACTGAAAGGAAATATTACAATGTACAGTTATTATTGCTGGATAATTGCCTTTGGATGACTTTTATGTTCTTACATAGTTTTCCATGCTTTTGCATTTTCTACAGTGTCATATTTTTATTATAAAAATGTAATGATTAGCTGGTCATGGTGGCGCAAGTTTGTAATCCCAGTACTTGGGAGACTGAGACAGGAGGATCCAGGTTCATAGCCAGCCTCAGCTACTTAGTAAGACCCTCTGCAACTTAGTGAGACTGTTTCAAAATAAAGAACAAAAAATAGGGCTGGGGGTGTAGGGGGGTATTAGGGCTTGGATGTAGAACGCCCCTGGGTTCAATACCCAGTACCACTAAAAAAAAGGAATGATGAGTGACAACCTGGCTTTGATCCCCACCATTGCAAGAATGAATGAAAGAACAATGAATGAATGAAATAGAGAAAGCATGCATTATGTCTTTATGTGCCCGCCAACAATGCTACATGCACTTAGCATTCAAGGTCTTCATATTGTTCCTCTAATTATCATTTCCATCTTACCTTCATTACTGTCTTCCAAGCATGCCAAAATGAACCTCTCACTCTAAATAAGAGGGATCTTTTATCCAAGTCACGTCAGACACACAGAAAAGAATATAGATAAACAATTTCATGTGACTTCCAATCAGACAAATTGGCATTCAGCATTTAACTAAAACAGGCCTCTGTTTTCATATACACAATTTACATGTTCATCTCATTGTTAACAAAGTTTTATTTTTAAGAGCTTTATGTTAAAGGTAAAGATCATCTTGGAAATGTTTAATGATATCTGTTTGCTCATTCAAAGCAGCCCAGGATTCCTTTTATATAATTATTTATTCCAGACTGTGTGATTTATTAACCACCAACCAGGTATGTATCATCTACAACTTTCATCTCTTGTTTTCACTTGCTGTATCTATCTGTGATTACTTTCCCAAAACAATACCTCAAGGTTCTAACGTTGCCAACAGCTAGGGACAATCCCTCTCCTTTGCACCCTATAGATATCCCTCCTCACATTCTGCAAGTATTCTTCCTACCGCATTATTGTGTAAGAACAATTTTTTTTTTGAAGACAGGAGCTACCTTTCCCTGTGTTCCCTGGTTAGTACACAGCTGGACATACAAAATCAATAAACATTCATATAAAAAAAAGGCCCTCCAGGTGTTGTTGCAGTAGAGAGCACAGCCCATTGTTAATATGCCAGACAGCACAGAGGAAGCATCTGTCTGAAGGAAACCAGGCTTTGGAGATGCAGGAAGAATAAGAGGAAAGACCAAAACCTCTCTTACCTTCTTCACAATCTTTTTAACCTTCTTCACAATTTCGTCTCAGACTCAACCCAAGGTAATGTGAATGGTGGAGAGGGAGTCCTGAAATTGCAATCGATCCCTAATACACTAACTGGAAATTACTCTATTCACTGCAAATAATAAGAAAGAATTGCCAGAGCCAAAGTAAAGCAATGTTACTTCCTCTTCCTAGAAATAAAGTAACTAAGAGTTATAATAGGAACAAAAACAGAATGAAAAAAAAAAAAAGAAAGAAAAGCATTGCCTTTTCAAGTCCAAGTGCATTCTCTGTGCTATAAAAGGAGGAGCCCGATGAGGCTTGTTGAAAGTTATAGGTTTATGTGAAGAATACATGTGCTGACTTTCATGTATGTACATTGATTTTATATATATATGTATATATATATACATAACATATATACATACATATACATATATGTGTTCGTGCCTGTACATGTATGTAGGCTTGTGTATATTATGTATGCATTAGGTATGTAATTTGCATGTGCATTATGTATTTTATGTGCATTATTTACAAACACAAGTCAGCACACATATCCCCTTTATTTATGATATATTTCTGCAAAAACTCAGTAACCAGAATTTGAGAAACAGAGTAAGCCAGAGTTTGGCCTTTCTCCTGTTTTGCATTCACAGCTACACCAGAACTTGAGACATGCAGTCATCACCCACTGCTGTGTTACTGTGTATTCAGTGGACTCAACATTATTCCATTCTAACGACTTTAATTTTATTTTTCTCTTTGCGGTACTAGAGTCTTGTACTCAAGGCTTTATGCATGTTAGACAAACATTCTATCAGTGAGCTACATTTCCAGCCTTTTATTTTATTTTACTTTATTTTATATTAGACTGGGTCTCCCTACATTGCCCAGGCTGGAATCAAACTTGTGATCCTCTTGCCTCAGCCTTCCAAGTTGCTGGGAGTTAAAGGTTTGTGCCACCAAGCCCTGCTACTCTAAGTTTCTTAAGGGAAGCCTTATGCCTGATTTATCTCTGTATACCAATTCTCCATCTTAGGAAATAGTAAAAACTCAAGAAGTGGCAAAATGAGGGTTTATATTGGTGAGCCATTCTAATTACTCATAAATTTTGTTTTGCTTATATTGGATCGACATTTTCCTTTCTCCATCTTTTGATCAGAATCATGTTTTACTCCTGAAGTGTCAACAGGAGGTTGGTCCTTCTTTAAGTTAGTGATTGCAGCTGCTAAGACTTTCCTTCTTATTTTGTGGTTCCTTAATGGCAAATGTTCATGATTTCATTGCATTTCTCTTCTCAATATTGGTTCAACCTAGTCAATGTTCCTTGGTCATTAAAGGACCCTGTGGTGATGGATCCCAAGTTATTGGTTTTTGGTTGCTTGCCTAAATCCAGATTGATATATGACTCAATACAAGCTGCTTTTAAAAATATAGGTTTCTAGCCGGGCGTGGTGGCGCATGCTTGTAATCCCAGCATTCGGGAGGCTGAGTCCGGAGGATCCGGGTTCGCGGCCAGCTTCAGCTACTTAGTGAGGCACTCCGCAACCTAGTGAGACCCGGTTTCAAAATAAAGAATAAAAAATAGGGCTGGGGGTATAGCTTGGAGGTAGAATGCCCCTGAGTTCAATCCCCAGTACCGC
>PVLC010013196.1:0-42375 GCA_004027655.1 Graphiurus murinus | reverse complement strand
TTTCAATTAAAGGATAGTGAAAATGAAGTTATAATTTTTCCATCCAAGTTCATGGACCTCTGCACATCCTTGAACATCATGGAGGTCCATGGTCCCTGTGATAAGAAATACTATTGTACAGGATCCCGCTGGTTCTTCAGTTTGGGAATGAAGTCATGGTTCACAGAATGTTCTGCCTCTAATACCTTGTTTGCTAAAGCTTGCTGCTAGTTTTAAATCTTTGCCATTATTTAGGTCCTAAAGAACTATAAGAACAAGTGGGATGACCGGCAAAGCTCTTACCATTGTGCTTGGCATCCAGCAAGTGCACAGTAACTGTACTAACATTAGCTATTAATCATCACTATACGTTAGAGAAACCATTTGGAGGTGGTAAATAAATCTCATATGATATGGGGGTCTCTTTTTAAGTAAAATCAATAGAATATTTTCCCTTTGCAAATTTTAGGAAAATTTTTGACTATATAAACCCATTTCCAGGGTCTATCCCTGGGTCTTGAGGCTACCTGGGCAAATGAGAATTCCTGAAATTTAAGCTTCATTAACTTGATGATATATCTTCTGCTTCCATTTGTCACTTCTTTCTCATCTTCATGTTATTCATGATGCTAAAGCAAACTCTGTCCTTGTGAAAGCAGGGGAAAAGAGGACGTGTGCTGAAGATAGAAGGAGGCCACTACACCTCCAGAATTCCCTGAATCTTTAGAGCTCCAGGACTAATGTTTAACCCTGGAGGGTGGGAGAATTTTTCCTTATTTCCCAGAAGCAGGTATGTCACAGTGGACCAGTGGCAAAGAACATATCTCTGGAAGAAAGTGGTCCTGTCTACGTCACTCCTTACTCTATTCTTATTGCCTAATTAAAATAATAGCATACAGCGAATGCTTCATGAAAGCAAATCAAAACAACACACAAATGCTTGGTTTTGTTTTCCAAGTATCTTCTGGAAATAAAAATTAAACAAAAAAGGATAAAAAAGAAAGTACTAACTCTAGATATTGTTGCAAGTTTTAGACTTTTAACTACTAAATCAAATATTTTTATCTCATGCTATGACTGTGAAAAGAGGGGGATTAAGTGAGCGGACTTAGTGGTGTGTTGTTTCTTAGTGCCTTTCCCACTGCACTACTGACTCTTGTCATTCCTCCCCCAATTATGCACCCTGCCCCTTCCCACTCCTAGTGTCTGATTCCTATTATGCTTTGTTTTCAACCATGGTGTTTGGAACCAAACACTTCATTACTGAACCTTTCCATGTGCCAGGAAATAGGCTGCTTTCTAGTTGTATCATCTTTTTTTTTTGCAGTACTAGGGATAGAACCCAGGGGCATTCTACCTCTGAACTATATCCCCAGTCCTATTTTTATTCTTTATTTTGAAACAGGGTCTCACTAAGTTGCAGAGGGCCTCACTAGGTAGCTGAGGCTAACCTCGAACTTGGATCCTCTGGTCTCAGCCTCCCAAATGCTAGGATTACAAGCGTGCGCCACCACGCCCGGCTTAGTTGTATCATCTTAAAGTTCCATACCAATCCCATGATATAGGTATAACTAACCCTCGATATCAAAGAATGGGAAAATGATGCTCACATGATCCAAGCAGTGTGTCCAGTGTCATGGAGTTAATGAATTGTGGAGCCAAGATTCAAACTGAGGTATTCAGACTCCAGAGATCAGGCTCAACACACATACCACCCAAGAGGAGTTCACTCAGAGAGTACTGAATGTTATAAGAGGCCACTCTATAGCAAAAAGACTTCAGGACCCAGAGAAACAAAAATTTAAAAGTTAGCTTAGTAGAGGCTGAGATAAATTAAAATCCTTTCATATAGACACCAATGTGTCTCCTGATTACATAATGGGGTAAGAAGTTCTATGTGTGTGGATGGTCAACTCTCACTGTGGGAAATCCTTAACTCACAGTGGTTTAGGTGGATCCACCTCAAGACCCCAGCTCAAGATAGGTCACTATTTTTACCTTGGTTGGTAGTCTCCACACCATGTCAGGCTGTCCTTGTGGGCAGCAACCTATCTATTGCTCCAGAAATTTTCTTAGAAAAATATTTTTTGTACACTTTTGTGGATTAAAGAAATTGTATTCTGGTACCAGAGGAATAAAAGTAGGGGTCATCAAAATAACAAGTTGCAAAATTACCTTAGAGATTAAGCAACATTCAGAGGGGGGAAAGAGCTGCTTTACACTAATGATTACTAATCCCAGGAATTCAGTTTCCATAATGAGACCATAAATTCTTGAAGTGTATCATTAACTCTAAGAACGCAGGAATTCCTAGCCTTTGATTTATACTTGGATCTAACTAGCACAGAGCCTGGTACATATCTACAAGTCTGTCCATTAATGCTCATTGAGTGCATAAAAAAAATGCATTGCTTAAATATGTTTTCCACTGACTGTATCACATGCCTTGCTTTACTCAGAACACTGGCTAGACAGCAGCATGCTTTTGCCTGTCCATGCTTTAGTTCAATGAAGCAATGGCAGCCACACTCTTGGGGAGGTCATATCTCCATTGTCAAAGAGGGCATCAATTAGGAATGAGCTCTGTAAATAACATGGACTCTCTGAGCCTCAGCTGAGGAAGGATTCTATTGCAAGATGTTTGGGATTGTTCTATCTTGTAGCTTCATCTGCAGTAACTTTCAAGTCTGAGCATGGCCTGTCAGAAATTCTGGTCCTATTATAAGAATTGCATGGTCTTTTGTTTCCCCTTCTACGTCATTTTTTTAAGAAAAGAATTGTTAGAAGTGGTTCCTATGATAAAGCAAGATGTTTTGAAATAGATCAAACTGGTGACATTTGATTCTGTCTCTTTGTGGACTGGGCTATTTGTTTTAGTTCATAGAATAATACCTGAAACTTACAGATTTGCTGTTACTTAAAATTGGACTCTATCCTGAACTTGAAATACATATAGAGCCTCAGTACCATCCCCAGCTCTTTCCTCTTAGTAGTATACAAAGTTTTCATGCCCATAATGAACTCAGACATTTTAATAGTTGATTTGTACTTTTCAGGCCACTGTTGTCATAACCTCCGCTGACACATTGTGGATTATTATGTGGGCTTAGCACTGTTGATTTACTTTTGTCATATCTGTTCCTTAAACGATAGATAGAAATTGTCACTTTCATTTAAAACACATTTGTTGAAGTGGTGTTTTTTTTTCCCCTAAAGGGCACATAAGTCATTTTATTTAAAATAAATTAATTAAATTTATCTTCCTCATTTGCCTCTACATGACCTTTTGGGGACTTGGAAATTAAATTTTCTCCTAATATTTTACTTTCCAGCTTGGCAAACATTGATGCTATTTTAGATTCAGAACAAAGTTGAAAAGCACAGATTTCTTTTTAAAAATCACTCCAGCTTTGAAACAAAAAGTGATAATGTTTCTGGAAATTTATCTGCTATAGTATGAGCTTTAGTTTTTCTTTTCAAATGACTTACAAACTAGATGGTAATGATGAACATAAAAAATAATGAGATCATAAAAATCAACTGAAACAAACGAATTAAAAAACACTCATGGGAGTGATTTCAACTGTAAATATACTCATTTAAAAATGGAAAAATGTGTATGTTGCTGTTTCACAAATACCATTATTTGTTGTTAACAAACATAATACATCATTGAACAGAAATTCAGATATACATTTTGGAGGAAGTCAAATTAAAACTTTTAGTAATGGTAATAAGACAAAGCAAAGATCTCCAAAATATGCCTAAAAGAAGACATAAATCAAACATAATCTGTCACTTATAACTTAAAATATTTTTCATGCTTGATCACATAATCACATAATAGAAGTATTCTGGGAGCTTTAGAAAAATACTGTTTGAAAAATAATACAAAACAAAAAACAACTTTCCTTATTAAAGATCAATAATGGATATTCTCTTTCCTTAAAGTGTCAGTATTGAAGAAACATTTCACAGATTAAGCATCTCTAACCAAAAATCTTAAATCCAAAACACTCCAAAATTCAAAACTCTTTGAGCTCTGACGTGATGCAACAAGTAGAAAATTCCAAACCTGGCCTCATGTGATGGGTTACAGTCAAAATGCAAGCACCCTAAAAGTATCATATAAAATCTCCTTCACACTGTGTGTATAAGATAAGAAACATGAGTGAATACTGTGTTGTAAATAGGTACATGCAAGTATTCCAACATCTGAAAAAAATCAGAAATATGACCTATTTCTGGTTCCAAGCATTTCGAATAAGGGATAAGGAATCTACATTATGCTAATTACACACTATAAAACACTAATTACATACCTTATAATTTATGATCTCCACACATGCATCTTGAAGAGTCAGATGACGCAGGAATTTCTTATATTTATTTAAAGATCTAAGGTGGAGTTAGAGAAGAGAATAACTTCCTCTCCCATGCTAGTGTTAAAACTGGGGTTTGAATCCTTGGTAGTCACTTTTGAGTTGATCAGGAAATGTGTCCTCCCTCAATTCTGCAAAAGCTGTGAGGACAGTTTTTTATATAATCTAATGAACTTAAAGGGCTCCCTTGAACAAACGATTTCTTTTATTTGTCTTCTCATTATTATCATTGTGAGTATTTCATTTATGTAGTGTTTGTTGCTGTGGAGAACTCAGGAGAATTATGAGAGTTAAGTCCTGGCCCAGGCCTGAAGGAACTGAGCTATATCAATACTGAGCTCCAGTGGCCTTCAAGAAAAGTTGCAATGAACTGGAAACTGAACAATGGACAACTGAATTTTTATTTTTGTCCTAAATCAACTCTACTAGGGTATAATTTACATACAATAAAAATATATCTTTTCAGCATACTATTGAATGACCACTACAATAAAGACCAAAATCTTTTCTATCACCCCCTCCCTAATTCCCTCCAGATTTCCTTCAGTCAATCCCTTCTAAGACTCTTGGCCCATATAGCCACAGATCCAGCAGGGTTTAGATCATTTGAAAAGTGCAAAGGAAACAATGAGAACCAAGGGAGGTCTTAGAGAAATTCAAGAGAATACCTCTCGGGATATCTCCAACATGTTCATCTTTCAAATTAAAAGAGATTAGATTGTGCCTTCAAGCTCAATATTCTAAGATTCCATCCCCCATACTACCCTTTCTCTTTTATGGTGAAAAAAAAATATCATATAAGATATACAGCAGATACATACAAAGCATCTGGACACTTGGAAAGTCCATAAAACTGAAAAGCGACCTCAAATGTAAATGGCCAGAAGAAGCAGTTTCTGAGGAGAGAGCCAACCTCCTTTAAGACATTCTCTCACTCACGGATAGTCCCTTCCACAGGGGCTCTCAGACAAACAGTGTTTTGTTTTAGTGATTAACAGGCTGTAAACACACCAGCAGGTGTGTTTACAGTGACTTTGGGAAGTGGGGTGATGTTGTGACCAACATATTGGGGTGAGGTGAAGGGAGTTGTGCTGAAGAGCATCATGGCCCCAAATCATTTATCACATAGACCAACCAATAGATCAATCAATAAGCTAATAAAACACGTGTACCTTGCATAATTAATATGCACTAGTAATTGTAATAAAAACTTTGGTGGGAAAAACAAATGTCTTAAATGAATGCATGAAAAGAAATAAATTCTATTATTTGAATAAATTAGATTTTTTGGTTGATTTGAACTGGGATTATCTGGCTCATTATCATGCTTTTAAAGTGAGCCCATCTTGAGAGGTTCTATGCCTGTTCAATGAGCACTGGACTTATTCTATTTGCTTCACTTCTAGTCTTATTTTTTTAAAATGACAATTGAAATGATGCCATTCATCCCCTATGTACAAAAGGTCAGCCACTTCTCAAAATAACTCTCACTGGCTTCATGCTTGTACAAACGCTGATGTGTCTCTGGGAATCTTGCTAATTCTTTGTAACATTTTAAAATAAGTACTCTGGGATAGTTAAATACATAACTTGTCATCTAAATATGCATTTAGAGACTTCTAATACATATTATAAATATGCATTTAGGGATTTTCTTCCAAGGAAGAAAGAGCTTTATAATAACTCCTTTAGAAAGAGTATGCTCTATTACATTATATGTGTTTGGTCTCTTTAAAAATTCATGGTATTTTCCTAATAGACCAGGATGTCTAATAAGAGATAGTAACAGGACACTGTTAGTAACACATGGAGAATCTCAAATTCCACATATGATTCAAAGCCCCATTCTTTATTCCAACAAGGTATGTGCTGGGGGAGCTCAAGATACTTTTTTTTTCTTATAAATAATGCAATATGGTTGCTCACATGTCAGCTCATAAATGGGCAAGTACAATGGATATGAACTGGGTCATCCAGGTTCAAAACAATCTGTGAAAGGAAACCTTCCCACAATTCCAGGTGGGAGATGGAACCTGCCTTTAGATGCCGACAACTGAACAAGGTGAGTTCCTACATAGGATCCTAAAACCCATCCACAGTCAGATACTCTTGGCTCAGAGCACATACACCATATAAATACCTAGAGCAATGGACACCAACATTGTTTAATTATGTATCCCTCAGCAAAATATTTTTTGTAAACCTATCTTTAGCATATTTACTTTTCAACTCTTAAACTACATATATTGAATATTGGTAAAAACCCATGTTTCATTTTTAAATAAAACCTAAATATAAGTGCTAATATTTTGCCCATACTTCAATACATCACCATGTTCCTGGATTTGAGAAGTCAGCCTGGACAGGGAAGCATGTTCGCTCACTATATCCTGTCCATGACATTTCTTGCTTCATCAGAGTCTCTTCAAAACATGGACAGAAGGAGGCCCAAGCCTGTAGCCACAGTGACAATAGGAGTTTTCATGTTTATTTGCTAGAATGAGTTTCTGGAGGGATAGTGCACCAGAGCTCCCAGAAAGTTTTGGCCAGAGTAGAAGGATGAAGATTTTCCACAGCCTGCTGCTTAAGACATTGGCAGGGCTGCTCCAGATTAAAGAAGACCATGGTCCTCTCCTTAAAAGATGGTATCTATCTTTGTGGCTTCTTCAGGCAAGACAGACTCCTTTTTAGTGAACATGCTCTTGGAAACCAGACAAAACTTGGAAACAGGACACTCAATTCAATCCTATTTGCTTCTCTTTATGCAACCTTATCTCCTCTCTGACCAGACTTAATCTCCAGGGCCCTCATTTCTTTCTCCTCACAACAATAAGGCTCTGCTACCAGGAATATAGTATAATAAATAGATTCATCTCTCCATTTATTTGACAATATTACTGAGCTCTGGTCAGGCTGGCAAATAAATGATTGATTGGGCATTACTCCTCTGAGGGCTCTCTACTTAGGATGTGCCCTATCTCCAATAGCCCATGAGTCAATAACCAGGCCTTCTTGAACTAGGGAGGCTGTGTTATAGATCACTGAGGCCTCGCAGCAGAACTTCTGTCCATGGGCTGGCCCAAATCAGCTGAATGCAGATCATAATGATATTATTTTCTGGACAATACCTAACTCTTCTTTATTCACAAAGGCAAGAAAAAAGATTCGAGTTCATGATACACTGGGGTAAATGCCTGAGTTAGGGGTATGTAGAAAGTCCAGAACCACAGGAAAGAGACAAGTAACAGGAGAAGCAGCATGACAAATCAGCAAGGCACCTTGCAGGGAGCTAATGTTAATACATTTATTGGCAAGTGTAGCATCTATGGCCCCCCAAATCCTAGTGTAATTGAGTGACTTTATCAGTTTCTCTTAGTGTTCCTAATTGTTTTATCCTCACCCTTTAAAGACAACATCTGGACATATTCTTTTGGAAGAGGAAATGTTCTATGAAGCTTGGAAAGGATGTGTGTGGGGGTCATACTACTGCTAAGTGGGTGTTGGCTTTAAGATACCAGCTAAGTTGCCAGGTCATTAATGCATCAAACATTCATTAGGGGGTTTCTTTGGGCCAGGAATCATACTAGAGGACAGAAGTAAATAAAGCACAGGCTCTGCCTACAAAGATTTTGCAGTAATTTGATAGAAGTTTAAATGCAGGATAATAGAGAAGTGCAGAGATGTAAGCCATGTTTAGTAGAAGCAAACAGAGAGGATCCATTATACTCGACAGCTCAAGGGAAAGCTTCAAAAGGAGATGCTGACAGAACTGGAAGATCTTGACGGATGAGTGGCGGCACCAGCATGTTAACGTGGGTGAGATATTCCCCTGAAGGAAGCAATGTGCCAAATAGCAAGACATCAGTGAAGAAGTGTGTGTAGCTCAGCTCGGTTACAGCATGAGATGTATGTGCAGAGTCAGCTAGAGAACCAGGTCTGGGATGTGGCAAGGGAAAGACTGTGTGCCGTGCTGAGATTTCTGGACTCTGTCCTGTATACAAGTGGAAATCCCTGAAGTTTCTTAAGGAAGGAAATGTAGCTTTACTAGGGATTGGGACTATTGAATTCCTTATGTCTTTGCTGACCATTTCAAAAGAAGAGCTCTCAAATTCACCACAACACACATGACAAATGATATCTCCACTTGCGGCACCATTCGTTATAAGTAAGGTAGGCGATGTTATGTGTAATCTCCAGCACACTAGCTGTAACCCTATTACTTCTCTCCTTATGAAGAAAAGATGATGGATTTCAAGCAAAGCAGGGCAGATTTGTTATAAAGGTAACAGGGAAAATAGCCCACACCTATAATCTCAGTACTTGGGAGGCTGAGACAGGAAGATTATAGGTTTGAGATCAGCCTCAGAAACCTAATGAGATTCTGTTTCAAAATAAAAAATAAAAAGTGCTGGGGGGTGTAACTTGGAGGTAGAATACCAAAGTTCAATCCCAAAGTACAAAAAAAGGAAGAAAGACAGACAAACCATTTATGGAATTCACTCCTGAATTACTATCAGTAAAAATCATCTCCTCTCCATCAAATGGGGGCCTGCCAGCAGATTATGACAATGAGAGGCCACCATTGTGTCAAACACATATTTGTGCTAGTAATTCCTATTAAAAATGGTAAACATTCATCTTGTTACTTAACAATCTGGCTGGAATGTACACATAATTCTTATGTAGTTTATGCATATAACTTAGCAATGCAATTACAGAACATAAGAATCTGTGCACAAAGACAAAGATATTCCCGATCATCCCTGGGACCTGCAAGGAACAGAATTCCATGCAAGCACCCAGTGGTGTAGGTGAGCACCCCCAAGGCTAGGTGCTCTTTCTCCTAGATCACCCCACAGTGGTGGAAGAGGAGTCACCTCTTCCTGGAATCCAGTGGTGCCTCCCTGATCCACTCGTCAAGGGGGTGGGCGGGGGACTGACTGTCAGTGAGAAACGACCAGCAAGCCTGATCATCTAGGAACAGATGCACAATACCAAAAGCAGAAGTGAGTGAGGAATGGAAGAGATGTGCATGCAGGAAAGAAAACAGTTGTGCACTGCTATTTATTTTCTCTTGCACTAGGCTTACACATTTTCCTTGACGGAGAGGAGAGAGGTAATCATTCTGCAGGGTTTGTGAGTCTGGAGTATTTTTAGGTTTCGCTCCCTTCCCCGAGACTGCACTGTGGTGCCAGCATGGGGCTGATGTAATTGTCAGGGGTGAGCCATCTTGCCCTTTGAACATAACCTTTGGAAAGTGGTGATATTTGTCACATACATGGAGCTTGAACAGAGTTCATGAACATATGCTGAGGGGGAGGAGGACATGCCTTGACTTCTGAAATGCCATCTGTTTTTTCTTTTAAGATTAAATTTGAACCAGAATAGTAAAAATTAAAAAGTGGGGAAAATAGGCTTACTAAACTGAAAGCAACCTAAACATCCTACAAAAGGGGAATGGCTCAGTAATAGGTAACACAAAAAAAGGAATAGTATGCTGCAACAAAATTAGTACTAAGGGCAACTCTATATGAATTCTAAAAGTGTACAATATGAGTTAGTATACTCCATAAGTACCAGTGCATGAACAGATGTATATATAGTTAATACCTGAGTAGGGATAGGTTAAAATGAAAACAGTTGCCATATTATTATACTATAAAGGTGGGTATTTTACTTATTTTCTCTCCATGATTTTCCACAAGTTTTCTTTAGTAATGGTAACATAGTAAAATGATAATATCATGATAAAAGTTTAAATTATATTTAAAACTCTGACATATGAATAGGAATTTAGTCCAACCCCCAAAAAACTTTGTTCTTTTCCCAATAAATAAACTGGTGCAGGTCATTTTGGAAGTAACTAAGCATTTCACCCGTTTTCTCTGAAATGACATATACTTCTGTTCTTCATAGGATTCACAAAGCAGAGTGGGCCTCCATCCTTGGAATCTTATCTGAGCTTAGTAAAATAGAACCAGCTGATTCCAAGATGTCAGCTAGTCCGCTTATTAGCACTTTGTTGAAGGCATAAAATCTCACATCTCCATTAAGAAGTCATCTTTGCCCATTCTAGCAGGCTTGCACTCTCTCCAGCTGAACTCCTAGTATTACTTATTTAGGAATCACAATCTACTTGAGTTGTTAGTGACTGTGTGTTTTGATGATAAACCTCATGAGACGTTTTTCTTCTTCTCATGAATTGCTCCTTACAGCATCCTGCATGTAGTCAACAGACACTGGGAGAAGGCCCAAGATGCAGTTGTTGTCCAGGTACACTGAGTCACATTCTAGCAAGGGGCAGACCACAGTCAGACTAGGGTCTGTGGCTGACTCTAAGAACTAGGTGAGGCTCCGGTTGAGATTCTGGCCACATCCCAAACACATTGCAACTCTCTTCTAAGTCATACATTTGATATCACCCTTATTTGTAACTTTAAAAAAAATTTGGTCTAGCAATGGTGAGCTACTAGTAGATACACGAAGATAATTTTTCATGGTAGGTGGTCATAACTGATTAATTTCCTCAAATCTTTTTTTTTTTTTTTTTTTGCGGTACTGGGGATTGAACTCAGGGGCCTTCTACCTCTGAGCTATACCCCGAGCCCTATTTTTTATTCATTATTTTTAAACCAGGTCTCACTAAGTTTCAGAGTGCCTCACTAGATAGCTGAGGCTGGCCGCGAACCCAGATCCTCTGGTCTCAGCCTCCCGAATGCTGGGATTACAAGCATGCGCCACCACGCCCGGCTCCTCAAATCATTTGCCATGAGAATATACCCCCTTACAATCAAAAAGCTGAAGAACTTCCAAAATTGCTAAGGTTTGATGATTATATCTTGATGGAAACCCTCTTTATAACTTTTATTTAGGAGTTTATATTACTATTTTCTAGTGTATTCCAGTTATTTATTACTGTATAAAAAGCATCCGTAAGCTGAGATTCTTAAAACAGTAAATATTCATTTATCTGCTAGGTTTCTGAGAGTCAGGGATTTGGGAAAGACTTAGCTGGGGGTCTCTGACTAGGGTCACTCATGAGGCTGCAGTCAGCTGGTGACTGGGGCTGGGCAGCATGTCGAAGAGCAGCTAGGAGCTGCTGAGCATCACTTTCTGTTCATGTAGTCCCATGACCTCTATCTGGTCACTCCACCTGGGTTAGTTTGGGCTTCCTCACAGCATGGAAATTTTAGAGCAGTCAGTCTGTTTAAATAGTAGACAAAAACTTTAAAGATCTACTTTTGTTGAGGAAGGTAAAAGCTACATTGATTTTTAAAACCCAGCCTCTAAATTCATTTCCCTGTTCTTTACTGGCTAACGTAGTCATAATGTGTTGCCAGCTTTCAAACAAGCCACAAAGACCCTACCCTTAATGAGAGGAGTATCAGGATGGGATATATGTTTTGGCTATCTCTGGGGAACACCAAGTGTCACAAGGTGGCTTGTCTATCATTGCATTTTGTGTGACTTGAAATCACTTTCATCTGCTAAACTAGAACACAGTGATTTGCTACCACCCCTGGCACAAGAAAGCTAATTTTCTAGTGAGTGCATTCCTTTGTAATAATCTGAAACTACTCCTTATTAGAGAAAGGATTAGCCTGCCTGTTTCCATTCTGGAGGATGCTATTTGGTACACACACCTATGACTTAGAGGGAAGGGAACAATAAGTAATACTTCTAGTCTATTTGGAACTCATAGAGATTTGTAGGTTTGAGGGTTCTGCTATGCAGCATCAGGGTTTTCTCCATTTCATAGCAAAGCTTTTTGTATACAGAGAATCAACACGCAGAAAAGGTGACTCTGTTATGTTGCAGCTGAGAAGGAGTCTATGCCAGAACAAGCAAGGCAGGTGTACTTCTGGCCCTGGTATTTATAACCTGGATGATAACAGTTAGTGTAGACATGTTTAGCACTTTACACTCTGGAAGGTGGCTAGTAACCCAAGCAATGTCCACAAAATACTTAGAATTTTCAACTATGAGTAGAACTTCCACAAGTGTTTTGTTTTGTTTTTGTTTTAAATTATGGTGATCTCTATCACAAGCATTGCTCTTATTTGAATGATGAGGAAAGAAAAAGGCACATAGAGATCAAGTACCATAGGTCATATGATTAGTTCCTGGCAGAAAGCAGGGATAAGGACTCAGGATCTCCAACCATGAGCTAAGGCTCCCTTCTACTTAGTACTGAAGAACGGGAATACAATCTTCTGTAACTACAGAAACATAGGCAGCCAATTCTCCATTTCATGCACATTATAGACGGTATCCTTTCAAAGGAAGGTTAGAGCCCACTCCTCCTCTATGAGGAAGAGAAGGGTAAAGGGAAGTTTCTGAGCTGGAAATGTCTCAAAGACTTCCAAGTAGGTCACACACCTTGGAAACACTAGGGACTCTCAGAATTTAATGTGTAGCTTATAAAGCATATTATTCCTGGATTTTAAAGACTTCAATGGAAATACTTTCATTGCATCATGAATACAGGGTTTGCTAGTCATTCAGAATCTCTTTTCAAGACATTTACTCTAATTATAATAAACAGAATGAAATTGGGATGAGTATTAGCTGCCTTTATAATGCTAGAAATTGTGCATGATGAGGGAGGTACAGAAAACTCACTGGAAATTGCTCATAATTTGTGAGTTAAAATTTTGGCTAATTATCTCATTGTATTATAATAATATCAACAATATACTCAGGAATTCAGTTCATTAGTGGCCTCTCAGTGTAGAGGTGTGGCAGCCCCCCATCCCCACCACTCTCCATCCATCCTGACTTAAAGAACCATATGGAAATCAGCCATAGATAGACTACACATGCTTTCTCTATTTTACTCCTTGGAGTGAAAGAATATCAACAGATATTCATATTATATTGTGGTCTGGAACATATTCAAATCAACCTCATTAGAAATATAAAACCGATTTACTATGATTTCATAAAACATTTCAGTATATAGAGTCTTCTAAGGCCAGTTATTTTCAGTCAACTGGGATCTGCTATTGCCAAAAATCCTGCAACATCTATGGTTGAAAAGACAGCTGTGCATTTTGAAGCTCTTGCCCATAAACATTTAAAAGACAAATGGTATATCAAGCTATTGTATAAATGACATTGTGTCTACATTCCTTTACGGCAATAAACATATCATTTGTCTTGCTTGTTGTAACAGGAACATTTCATTTTGCCATTTCTCACTACACCTTGTTCCTCTCCCTCCCAACTTACAAATCATGGTTTTTTTTTTTTTCCTGAATTTTGTCCATTTTAGTCTCTTTCCAAAATTATTTTCTTCTTTGTCTTTCACTTTCCAGATTTTTTTCTATTAGATGTCATTTGTCAGGAGAAGAATGTTGGGGAGATATAAATGATTGTCCAGGCACTAGACACACTTACAGTTTGTCTGGAAGAGCAAAACAAAAAAAAAGTGGCCAATTTAGAGTGTGTGTGTGTGTGTGTGTGTGTGTGTGTGTGTGTGTGTGTGTATTCAGAAGGAGTGAAAGAAACTCACAGAGATACAAAATAGTATTATGCAAAATGAGTGAAAGCCAACAGGACACTGTTTAAGATTAATCTCCTATGGCTGCCATGAAAAGGTAAGTGTCAAGCAGAGTGTGGCAGGGATGGTGGCATTTCAGAGGCAAAAGCAAGAGAAACAAATTACACATGAGGTATGACACATAGATGAGTTTGGTTGTAGTGTTTAGTCCACTAAAGGTCAAAAAAAGAATTGTAAATGTGAGTTCTGGCAATGGATGCTCCAACAGGTTCCATTAAAATATGTCACAATTCTCATTTTATTTTTCTTGGTCCCTTTTTATGTGCTAACCTGTTCAAATGCATGTATTCTAAATGGCCTTAGTGTCCTCACTGCCAAGGTTTCACATCCCGGCAACCTGGTACATTTCTTACTAATCAATAAAAAGTCCTCTGAGCTCATCAACGACCTGGCCTATTTTTCTATTTCCTCTTTTTGAGCTCAGCCTGTCCTGTATTAGACATCATTCAACATCATTTCCTTGACTTTAGTTTCAGGACCACTGTACATTTGCCTTCCTAATTTGATGTTCATCAGAGTCATTCTCATCATCTCTCATCTCCCACTTGCATGAATGGCTGTTCCCTTCAGAGTTCAGCTGGGGGATTTGCATTCCTCAGTGCTCTGTTTCTTCCTAGCCCATAACTCCGACTATCCACTCAGCACACACACTAGCATATGACTCTCCCAATGGAATCTTCAGCCCAATATTTCTTATAACTAAAGGTCATTGTTACACAGATTTTTTTGCCAATGTAAGTGAAATATAACCACAGCCAAGAACATTAAAAATCTCTATCCCCAGTTTGCTGCAAACATCCACTTTGTTATTTTGTTTTGTTTTATTGATGGTGGGGCTAATCTCTAACCTCCTGTGTCCTTACTCATTGGGAGGCCAACTTTATGGTCCTTCTTTCATTTCTTTATTCTGCCAAGTCAGTATATTTCTCTCTCCCCTGTATGTCTTAGAATGTTCCTTCCTCTGTTTTTAAAGCTGCTGTCTTCATCCAATCTTTAACACGTGTATGACAGTCCTAGCATATCTGCTCACTGCCTTCCTGGTTTCTATCTCCCTTTGTTTTCCAACTTCAACTTGACCTCATGTTAGCAATTTGCCCTCCTGCTTTTCTGCACCTCCCCAGACTCACCATAAACTGTGTGCTTCAGAAATGTTGGAGGCCAACATTTCCTGTCACTCGAGACTCTATCTTGGATGCGTTGTATTTTTTCCTCATTTTCCTTAGTGCCTGAAATACTTTCTCAAATGAAACAGCACCTCCTTTGTATTCAAATCCCTCTTGGCAATTGTGATCTCCTGGAAAACATTTTAGTAGTATCTCAGTGAAGGATTTCTAAAGATTTAAGTGAGTCTGGTCTTGTGGTACCTCACAGTTACTTTTTATCTGCCTTTTATTGCCTGCTTAACTTGGCCTCTAAGCCCACAGGCAGAAATTAGTTATGAAATGTTGGGTTGTGAGAATAGCATCGGCACTTAGTCAATAATACACCGTCTGCTTTCAACTCTGCCTTTGCAAAAGGAATGAGAAATCTGGCACAGAAGAGGCTGTAATGAAAAGATACACCTCGGCCAAGAGGATATTGCAGATCATATCATCACATGTGTCATGTGATAAATTCTCTCTATGAAGGAGAGTTCGCACATCCAGAGAAGAAAGTACATCCAGAATTATAGTGTTGGCACAGGGCAGGCCAAATGTATCAGTTGTTTCCAGTAACTATATAAACAGAAGCATAGCATTGTGAGTAGCTTATAATTAAAGACTTCTATGAACCTGATCTGTATAAATACAGAGACTGTAAGTATTCAGTATGTAGGTTTTTTTTTTAAATAGAAATGATCTGACTCACAAACATTAAATATGTACATAAACAACTCACTTCTTGGTACATAGCTATTGTTTGATTATAAAAAAAAAAAAAAACATTGCTAATGAAATAATTTCCTGGGTATATGCTTGGATTAATTAGCTAGTGCTCTAATTATAACATGGAAAGAATAGGAGGTGATTCCCTTCTTCTTTCAGAGCATAGAACTCAGAAATTAAAAATTCACAAATGCTTTAGCCCTCCAATGAATTTTTAGCTTCTCTAAATTGGCACTCAGATATTTTTTTTCCTCCTCCTTCTCTTCCCTAAAATGTCATCCAAGCACTTTATTTACTATAAGTTATTTGCTGGGATACAGCACCTTTTCGAATTCATTCATTCACCATATATTTATAGTGTATCTACTGTGTGACACATACAGCTCTGGACATTTGAAATACAATAGTGAGTCAAATGAGCAAAAGTCTTTTTCCCATGTAGAGTTTAATTCTAAGGGGGGAAGAGATAGATAATAAATGAGATAAAGGAGTAAAAGAGGATAAGGGCAAAAGATCATGGTAGAATTCAGTAACGTAATATTTGAGCATACTTGAAAGAAGTGAGGGAGTTAACTATGTGTGGAAAGAACATACCCAGCAGAAGAACAGCAGGTGCAAAGGCCCTATGACAGGGACATGCTAAGTAGCTTCAAGTAGTAGCAAAGAGATTAATGTAACTGTAGCATAGTGAGCACAGGGGTGGAGTATTTTAGGAAAGGAGAAGATAGAGACAAAGAAGAGTCAAATATTTTAGGACATAGTGGGCTGTTGTAAGCATTTTGGCTTTTGCTATGTGTGAGATTAAACCCTACTGTGAGATTTTGAGTAGAAGAGTGACATGATATAATTAATATTTTAAAAGATCACAGGCTACTGTGTTCAGAGATTCTAGGAGATCAAGAAAGGAAGTAGAGACATGGCTTAGAAGGCCCCTGCAGTCAAGACTGCAAGACTCTAGTCGTTTATACTAGAGTGATACCAATGAAGGTGGAGAGAAGGATTCAGATTCAAATGCAGTTTGAATACAGAGTCAATAGGATTATGTAACAGATTAGATGTAGGATGTGAAAGAAGAGAGGAATCCATCTAGGATAATTCTAATATGTTAGGTCTAAGCAACTGAGATGGAGAAGACTTCAAATTGAACACATTTTGAGGGGAAGAACTTTAGGATATGTGAAGTTGAACAATTCATTCACACAACTGAGTTTGGAAGAAGCTGTACCTTGGAAGTCCTAGGAATGAAACTGCTTTTACAATCAATCTCCC
Organism: Graphiurus murinus; assembly: GCA_004027655.1. Lineage (NCBI taxonomy): Eukaryota > Metazoa > Chordata > Mammalia > Rodentia > Gliridae > Graphiurus > Graphiurus murinus. The sequence continues at coordinate 25,318 of PVLC010013196.1, read as the reverse complement.
CCTTCATCTGAGATCCTGCCAGAAGCTTCAGTTATCGCAAAGGCACTAGGTAAGAAAGAACATCTACAACAAGCCCATGAATCACACGTTTCAGGAGGTTATTTCTGGTGCTCTAAAGGAAAATTGCAGGGAGGGAGGAAACAAGTGTGTGTGTGTGTGTGTGTGTGTGTGTGTGTGTGTGTGTGTGTGTGTGTGTGTGTGTGTGTGTGTGTGTGTGTGTGTGTGTGTAGGGTGGAGGGGTAGGGGGCAACTGAAGAAAAACTAAGCCCAAAGTTTTAATTCCACCTCACCCTTAGGAAAAAGAAAATTCCCAATTACACAAAATTAGCTGAGTCATCTTTCCCAGGCTGTGACTCAGACAAATCAGTGCTGATCAGGTCTCTAGAAGGAGCTCAGAGGAAATAAGAGTGATTAAGAGCCAGCCTGGGCGGACAGTATCCAAGGTGAGAGATCACTTCTTTTTATAATTAAACTAACCAGACACTGCTTAGATCCTCTGCTAGTTTCAGACTGTTGTGGGTGGGGAAAACTTAGGAGGAAGAAATAGAATTAATATGGTTTTTTTTTTTTTTTTTTTTGCGGTACTGGGGATTGAACTCAGAGGCATTCTACCTCCGAGCTATACCCCCAGCCCTATTTTTTATTCTTTATTTTGAAACCGAGTCTCACTAAGATGCGGAGTGCCTCACTAGGTAGCTGAGGCTGGCCGCGAACCTGGATCCTCCGGTCTCAGCCTCCCAAATGCTGGGATTACAAGCGTGCGCCACCACGCCTGGCTAGGAAGAAATAGAATTAATATGATGTAGGCAAGTATTCCAAGAGAAATTTACACAATTTATTTTTGGGCAGACTGGAGCAGAGTACTTAAAACTTTTCAGACATAATTTTGGTTGTTTTCATTCAATAGTACACATTTGTTATTGCTTGCTATGGATCCTTGGTTGTGTTAATGATGGAGGTCAATCATAATAAGATGCAACCCTTGCTCCCAGCATCCCTGTGGACTTTCTAAGCCTGTAAGAAGGTTAGGTGTTCCTTCCATAACCTGAATGTGCGTGTAACATGGTTGGGAATGGGCACAAGAGAGCAACTGGCCCTCCAGATGTTTGCTATAGAACTGAGGGGAAACTCCTCTTTTAAAGTGAAGAATGAAATCTTCATTTCAGTGCCAGTGTGGACAGACAGCCAAAAAATCCATTTTTTAAAAAAAATTATAAATATTTATTTCTGGGTGAAGGGCTGTGATATATTAAAATTTTATTCTTTTTTATTTTTTATATTAATTGGTGCATTTTAATCATACATCTTTGTTAGGTACAAGCTGATACAGGCATATATGCACAGATTTCTCATTTAACCCTTTTCCCTATTCCAACCCCACTCCCTCGCCCTCCTTCCTTCTAAGTTCAGTTTAGTGATTGACTTTGATATATTTGTGAAAGTACGTCATGTGCATTAGGGTGTCCCCCCCAAATCCCTGTCCATCCCCTTCAGTTAAGTCAACTTCTTTGCTAATCAGGGTTTCTCCTTTTTCATCTGGAGCCCCTCTTATGCCCTATCATCTCCCTAGCATCCACATATTAGGGAGAATATGTTTTTTTTACTCTTTGTGACTGACTAATCTCACATAACATAATGTTTTCCATTTCCATCCATTTCCCTGCAAATAACATTATTTTGTTATTCTTTATGGCTGAGTAAAATTCCATTGTGTACATATCCCATAGTTTTGTAATCCATTCATCTGTCAATGGACATCTTGGCTGTTTCCATAGTTTGGCAATTGTGAATTGTGCAGCTATAAACATAGATACACATGCGTCGGTCTGATAGTTTGGTTTCCATTCTTTGGGGCAGATACCCAGAATTTGTATTGCTGGATCATATGGTAGGTTCATTCCCATTTGTCTGAGGATCCTCCATACTGTTTTCCAAAGTGGTTGCACTAATTTGCAATACCACCAACAATGTATTAGAGTTCCCACTTCTCCACACCCCCGTCAGCATTTGTTGTTGTTTGTGTTTTTTATGATTGCCATTCTGATTGGAGTTAGGTGAAATCTCAAGCTAGTTTTGATTTGCATCTCTCTGATTGCTAATGATGTAGAACATTTCCTCATACATTTATTGGCCATTTGTATTTCTTCTTTTGTGAAGTGTCTATTTAGATCCTTTGCCCATTTTTGGATTGGGTTATTTGTTTTCTTACCTGTGAGTTTCTTGAGTTCTCTGTATATCCTAGGTATTAGACCTATATCAGAAGATTAGCTGGAAAAAATTTCTCCCACTCAGTGGGCTCTTTGTTGAGGTTCTTGATAGTTTCCTTTGCTGCACAGAAGCTCTTCAGTTTAACGCAATCCCAAGTATTAATCTTCTTTTGAGTTGCTTGTGCTTTTGGGGTCTTGTTGAGAAAGTTTTTACCTGTGCCTGTGTGTTAAAGAGTTGGTCCTGTGCCCTCTTCAAGTAGCTGCAAGGTCTCTGGCCTAACTTCCAGATCTTTGATCCACCTTGAGTTGACTGTTGTGCAGGATGAGAAAGTGGAGTTTATTTCCATTTTCCTGCATATGGTTAACTAGTTTTGCCAACACTATTTGTTAAAGAGGCTATCTTTTTTCCAGTGTATATTTTTGGCTCCTTTGTCAAAAATCAATTGACTGTAAGCACATGGGTCTGTTTCTGAATCTTCTATTCTGCTCCATTGGTCTATGTGTCTGTTTTTGTGCCAATACCATGCTGTTTTTATTACTGTGGCTTTGTAGTAGAGTTTGAAGTCAGGTATTGTGATACCCCCTGCATGGTTCTTGTTGCTAAGAACTACTTTGGCTATTCTGGGCTTTTTCTTGTTCCAAATAAATTTAAGGACTGATTTTTCTCTCTCTGTGAGGAGTGACCTTGGTAATTTCATTGGTATTGTATTGAATCTGTAGATCAGTTTTGGGAGGATGGCTATTTTGATGATATTTATTCTGCCTATCCAAGAGCAAGGAAGATCTTTCCATCTTCTAAGTCTTCATCAATTTCTTTTTTCAACTTTTTATAAGGTCTTTTACCTCTTTGGTTAGGTTTATCCCTAAATATTTCATTTTTCAGGGTGCTATTGTGAGTGGAATTGTTTTCTTGATTTCTTTTTCAGTGGATTTATGTTTGGCATACAGGAAAGCTTCTGATTTTTTAAGATTGATTTTGTATCCAGACACTTTGCTGAATTTGTTGATCATTTCTATAAGTTTTTTGGTTGACTTTGTTGGGTCTTCTAAGTATAGTATCATGTCATCTGCAAAAATGGATAGTTTTAGTTCTTCTTTTCTTATTTTTACCCCTTTGATTTCCTTCCCTTGCCTTATTGCTCTGGCTAGAGTCTCAAGTACTATATTGAACAGAAAAGGTGATGATGGACAGCCTTATCTTGTTTCTGTTTTTAATGGGAACTCTTGCAGTTTTTCTCCACTTAATATGATGTTGGCTGTGGGCCTATTGTACATTGCCTTTATGATGTTGAGGTATGTTCCTTCTATTCTAATTCTCTGCAGTGCTTTTAACTGTGCTTTTAACATGAATGCTATTTTTCCTTCCCATGGTCCCGTTGTTCTTAAATTTATATATTTGCTGCTCTTGTAAGTTTTCTCATCCAATCTCTGCAGTGGGGGTTTTGAGGTGTCTGCTGGTATATACAGGGACAGATTGTGTTCAGTGGTAAAAGTTGGATGAGAAGTCACAGTGATGAATGCAAGAATAAGGTAAAGTAGAAGGTATGGTCCAGTGGAATAAGAGGTTGAATGTGTTGAGGTGATATATTGTAATGATTTAGAGATAGTGGATATGTCAGGGGATTCTGGTGGTCAATGTAGAGTTTTAGGTGTGGTAGTATGAGATGGTATTAATATGAAACAGGGAAAAAAGGAAAAAGAAAAAGTGTTGAGGAGAAGAATATAGATGGGGAGAGAGGGAGGGAAGCTTGTAAGAGGGATAAGGATGAGAGTCAACCGACTAAGCAAGAAATAACAAAGCAACCAATCATCCAAACAAACATAAGTAAATCAAGGCAATACAAAGTGAAAACAAATAAAACATAACACACAAAAACCCTAAAACCAAAAAACAACAAGAAATGAAACAAAAACCCTGCTAGTTTGTAAGTATAGAGCTGAGTTGGCCTCTGCAGCCCTTTTGGATCTGTGTGGATACTTTCAGCTTTTAAATGTCTGCTTCCTCTATTAAATTTTCGAGTGTGTCTCTGGCATTCTTATTTGCTCTGTCAGTGCAGGCAGGGAGTTCAGCTGATGCCTCTCCCACTGCAAGCTTGTGTCTCTGAACTCTCCACTGGGCCTGCCTGCGTCTCCCTCTCTGCTTTTGCTGGTGGCAGGAGTGCAATCTATATGCCAGGCATTTTCCAGGGTGCCTGGAAGTTCTTTATGCCCTGTGTGCACTGGTTCCCTCCCACAATTCTGCTCTTATCCAATCACTTGAAGGGCGGGTGACTGAGTTTGCGCTTTGTATAGGGGTTCCCACATCCCGGGGGTGCAATTTAACTTACAGATCCCTGCTGCTCTGGTTCCAGAGGGAGGGGTGATCTGGAGTCTCCTCGCTGCAGGCTTAGAATGGTTGTCCCAGGTGTTCTTAATCACTGTTGATCCTGCGGGGATATGCCTCCTGATTAGGGTGTGGAATTCCGTATTCGCTTACTCCACTTCTGGTTGGTGGGTGCACAGGAAGTCGTTGGAGGACTTGGTGCTAATAGATGTTGCTATTGGCGACTGGCAAAATGGCAGCTGGCAAGATAGCGGCTGGCAAAATGGCGGCTGCTGGTTAACAGGGCACGCCACTGCCGTGCACATGTGCCAGATTCTTTGTTTTCCCTGGGTTCTGTTCAGCTGATTTTGTTGCTTTATTCACTTTTTTTGTTGCTTTGCTTTTCTTTCCTTCCATCAAGAAGCTGTGTTTGCAGCAGTTTTGATTCAAGCTCTGTGGTGCAATTGTTCACTGCTCCTGCTCTGGAGGGAGAGGTGAGCTGGGGTGGTCCCACGGGGGTTTACACTGGTTGTACCACTTGTTCTGGTCACTGTGGAAGGTGCGGGGATCTGCTGCCTGGTTAGGATGTGGAGTTCTGGAGTTGCTTACTCTACGCAGCCAGGCGGCTGGCTTAATGGCCGCAGCTACTCCGCGGTGTGGCGCTGCTGCTGCATGGTCGGGTTCCTTTGTTCTCCCTGGTTGGCTTTCTGGGGTCTCTTTAGTTGTAGTTCAATTTTTGTAGCTTTGTTTGCTTTTTTGTTGCTTTTTTTCTTCCATCAAGAAGCTGCTTTCATGGCGGATTTGATTCAAGCTCATAGTGCCTGAGGAGAGGTGTTTCACTCAGATGCCATCTTGGGCTCCCCCAAACAACTCACTTTTAATGTTGATGCCAAGTGAACTTTTTTTTCTCTCTCACAGAATTTATCAATGGATTCAAAATATTAAATTTCCACGTTAAATATTTAAAGTAAGCAAAAAATGGTGGCACATGCCTGTAATTCCAGTACTTGGGAGGCTAAGATAGAAGGATCACAGATTCAAAGCCAGCCTCAGCAACTTAGTGAGGCTGTTAGCAACCTGGTGATATCCTGTTTCAAACTAAAAAATAAAATAGGGATGGATGTGTAGCCCAGAGGGAGAATGCCCTGAGGTTCCTCAGTACTAAAAAAAAATTTTTTAAATGAAAAAATAAAAATAAATCACATATCAATTTAGTCTAGTAAAACATCACAAATATTATTTTATTAATCAGGTTAGGTTAACAGTGACATAGTGACAAACTCAAAATTTCAGCACCTTAACATCTGTCATACTTTTATTTTCCCTCTATATATAATATGAAAGGGGGCTCTTCACAGTCACTCAGCCTCTTCAAGAGTTGGGAGACTGGTACAAGGAACATGAGACTGTTACTGCTGCAGCCTGAACATAGCTGAGAAATATAAGGAATATGTGACAAACATTTGTCTTTTTCATACTGTCTCTTTGTTTCTTTAATAAAATGACTTAAAGGTAGGGTCTTAGTGACCCCAAACATGTTTCTTGCCAGTAGGAAGCAAGCTAAGAAAGACTGTTTAAATTCTTTTTGCTCTGCTTCTTTTTCATGGCACTAGGGTTTGAACCAAGGACCTCAGCCTGCTAAGCATGCACTATAATCCTAGACCTTTTCTAAACTCTTAACAAAAGTCATAGAAAAGGATCAACTTCTATTCAGTAGCATGTCTACTCAGAAAGAGCCCAGTATGAATCTTGCAGATGAGAATAAACCAAATGAAGCCCCAAGCATTTCTGGGTGTCCAGCAGACAGCTGCTTCTGACTTCCCTTAGCTAAAGTGCTCAGAAGGAAATGATTTTGGCTGAAGTTGGTAGGGAGCCAGATGCAACCAGACTTGCCATACACAATTCAGTGTTTCTCACCAGGGCCTTTGACAAGAGTGCCTATTATAGGACATAAGACGAGGCCGAAGTTTATCATGGAAGATGGTGGCAGGGGGAAGGGACAGCATACTTCATGTTACTAGCAGTATGAAAGATTATGGAATCAAAGAAGGATGAGGGTTTTACAAATCAAGCTCCTTCTATGGTAGCAACCTCCCAGAAATTTCACACTGTTGTTTAGAGTGTTTCCTTCTCCATTCAGGACAATGATCTTTTCAAGTATGATCTTCCAAGAAAAGACTAGTTGCCCTACCACCTCCTCCTTATCACAAATCTAAAGAACAAGTCAAAGTACAAAAAGGGACTGAAACCTGAGTCCAATGTGATGTTTCCAGTATGTTTAAGTTTAAAATCTGGTCATTCTTGATGAATTCTCAGTCCTGTGATTTTTTTTTTTTTAACATTTATAATCTCTCTTTGGGATATCAAGATAAAGCTGCCAAAGAAATGCAGTATTGTGTGTGTGTGTGTGTGTGTGTGTGTGTGTGTGTGTGTGTTGTTTCTGATGATCAGCTGTGTTTAGTCTCTCTGAAAGGTCAAAGGCAGGCCCCTTTTTCCTCCCATCTGGCCTATTTCTTATAAAGAACACACTGATATAAACACACATATTCCTCTTGTGCACTAAGTCTTGTCCTTGGACTTGTTCTGGATTCATCAATGGGCCCTCACATATGATTCAGGGGGAGCTATGCCATTTGGGACCACACATTATCCATTTGTAGAATGACTTCTATATGCCAGACATCATTTCTGTGCTGTGTAGTATATAAAGTTGGATCAAACACAGTCTTGACTCACTGTTGCTTCAGGCCAACAGTCTATCACTTGCCTGTAGTCCATCTTTCTGAAGATAGAGAAGAAAAAAAAGTTCTATTTATGTTTATGTATCACTGTTTGTGAAAGCAATCCAAAAAAGGAAAACAGGAGAAAACTGTCAGGATGGCACATAGCTAGGAAAGAAACAGAGGGATGGAGGATGGGAGAAGGAAAAAAGTACCTGCTTTGCCTCAGAGCCAGGAATCTGATCCTTCTTCTCTGTCCACCTCATCACCAGCCTGTGGTGTATTCCAACCAGCACAGTCCAGGATGCACTCATTTCAACAGGATTAAACTCTTGTCCCCAAATGGCTGCCTTCCGATAATCTATTTGATACTCATCAATATGCTTGAAACTACAGTTATCCTGTTCCTCTCTTTCTCCTTCTCCCCTTAAACCAAATCATCCTGCCCAATTTTACTACATATTATTTTCACTCTCTATTAACACTGCCACACTCGTAGTTGAGAACTCACTGTTTCGTAACTATATGTTGTCTTGTTCCCATTTAGCCTTCTCACTTTCATTCTGTCATCCCCACACTATTGGTTATAATTTTAGCTGATTTTGTTAGGATGTTGAGATTTATTGAGATAATAACTTTTGTTACATATTGCTAAAAGTCTCAACATTCAGTATTTTGAGTTAATTGCTAAAGGTTCATCTCATAGTTTGCAAAAGGGAAGCCAGGCATGGTGGTGCATGTCTGTAATCCCAGTACTTGGGAGGCTAAGACAGGAGGATCACTGGTTCAAGGACACCTCAGCAACCTAGTGAAACTCTCAGCAACCCAGTGAGACCCTGGTTTAAAAAAAATTGTTCTTTGTTTGCTTGTTTTTAAAGGCTGGGGATATAGTTCAAAGGTAGAATGCCTCTGGTTTCAGTTTCTAGTACCCCCCCCCAAAAAAAAAACAATCATAAGGGATCTCTCGATAGAATATGACTCTCACAGTACTAAGGATCTCCTCCTCTTAGTCTCTTCCACATCTTATAATTAAATTGATTCTGACCTCTAAGACATGTTTTATGTCTTCCCCATTATGCTTTGGAAAGAGACAAGAGTTACCCAGGCATTCCAAAGTTTTGGTGACATGTTTCTATATGTGTAAATCAATCACCTCCCTCAAAGTCTCCCTTGTTATTTTATTTTTGTTATTCTACACAGCAATCTATTGTTTAGAAGACACATTTTGTAATAATATATAATAGGCTATATGTCTAATAGGCAAATATATGGATATATGTCTAAAGATAAAGAAATGCAAAACCTTTTATTAGTATTCCAGTACTGCAAATAACTGAAGGGCCTATTCAAGCTTACATTTGCACTGTCCATGAAAAGAGCATAGTGGAAGAAATTAAGAGTATAATTAAGAAGGAAGTGACAATGTCTAAAAAGACCCAATTGCATTTATCACAATTGGTAATTATAGCTGTAGTTTATTTATAGCTTCTGCATCGTGATATATCAGTTTCCCAGCACTAAGAACAGCAGCTGGCACCAAGGCTTAGTACATTTTTGTGAGATGAATCAGTTTTTTTTTTTTTTTTAGTACCCTAAAAATACTGGAAGAATCCACTCACAAACAATAGGTGAATCATTTTCCCAATCTCTTTAAAAAAAAAAAAAAAAGAAACAAAAAACGCTCATTACATTTTTGATGAATCATGGGTAGTCTAGATTATTTCAAGGACTTACATTTGATCATTCAGATTTTTAGTTTTTCTAAGCTGAATTGTTTTAATTTTGAAAATATAGTGACTCCCCCGAGAGATGCCCAGACCAACACATAATTTGGAGTGGTTAGTATTAGAGTGGCTTTCATCTCAAGTGTGGTTACATACATGGTCTCTTCAGTGCATTTGCCCATTATGCTTCCTCTCAGACCAAGCCAAGTGAATTCCTTTGCCTTTTTATTTTCTTTTTGGGTGATCACTTACTAATTCTGTATCTTTATATATAAACAAAAAATGTATATACACATAAATGTGGATCTATGTGTATGTGTTTGGATGAAGAAAAAAATGGAGAGGAAAGGAGGGAAGAAATAGAGACAATGAATCAGATAACTCTCAGCTTTTAATAAGAAAAAAAAAAGTTCCCCCTCTAAAATTTAACTAGTGTAAACATAAATCACTCCCCATTTGTTTCTTTTGACCCATATTTATAAGCTATGCTTATTCAGGAAAACATTCTTGTCCCTACTTTTTCTTCTTTTCCATGTTGTAAAGATAGAAGATGTAGCTGAGTGTGGTAGCACTCACATGGGATCCCAGTACTTGGGTGCCTGAGACAGGAAGATAGCAGGTTGAAGGCCAGACGTAGAAACTTAGTGAGCCAACTTATTGAGGCCTTGTTTCAAAATGCAAAATAAAATAGGGCTGGAGGTGTAGCTCAGAGGTAGAACACCCCTGAGGGTGATTCCTAGTTTTACTTGTGCGTCCGCGCACACACACACACACTCACACACACACAAACACATACACACAATATATATAAGAATCAAATATGAGAAGATATAAGGATCAAATATATACAGCTTTATGCAGAGGACATTGGCTCTCCTGACAGTTGTGCCAATGAGGGTATTAACAGGTCTGAAACTATGCTTGGCTCTTTTGGGTTCATTAGTGATTTTGTGAGTGCACAGTCTCCTCTTTTAGGAGAACACATCATTTAGGGCTCTCTGGCCTCACACATTGCTTAATGCCTAGAACATCAACTCAGTTCAGACATGTATTATTGCTGCCAGTTGAGGGATGGATATTTAGAAGAATGAAAAGGAACCATTGATAGTTAGTTAACACATTTCAAGATTGTCTCAATGAATGTAAAGTCTTGTGCATACACAGAAGACACTTATGAAATAAATAAGGGTCTTATTTATAATTATGATCCTTGTTTTGCTAGAAACACTAAGATATCACTTAGGATAGGTGTTGATGTCAGAGGCACTCTGTACTGCACTGTATTTAAGGCTAAACTGTACATTTCTTTTGTGCCCATGAATGAACGGGAGGCATTCAAATCAGATTACACAGGCAGAGCTTTTGTGGGTGGCCTTGGAATCGAGGCCAGCATGATTCACTCACATCTACATGCTGCACCTCAAGGGGCAATGGCTAAAAGTGTCCCTGGTGGCAGTGCTGCCGGCCACCTATCTGCAGCCCGCAGCACCCTCCTTGCCAACCAGAAAGCTGTGGCTAGTGGGCAGCTCGGTCACTGTGGGAAGATGTATGTTTGCTGAATGGTGAGAAGAGTGGCAGACACAAAATTATGCTCCTAAGGAGGATAAAGAGTAAGGGGTACAGATTCAAGGTTGAAGACCTTTAGTCTCCAAGCAATGCTTGAAAGGGAGAGGGAACGTATTTAAACTGTGAGGTTATGCTCAAAGTATTATTTGTAGTGTTAATTTGAAGGGAATACTTTTAAATAGATTTGTTTATTTTGCTATTTCAGTTTGATTATATATAATACATTATATATAATATAGGTACACATGAATAACAATATCCAACTATATAGCAAAAACATGAGAAATCAAAGATCTTAAGACTGGTATTGCGGGTATGGCACACACCTCTAATACCAGTACTTAAAAGGCTGAGACAGAAAGATTGAAGGTTTGAGGCCAGCCTCAGCAATTTAGTGAGACACTCAGCAACCTATCGAGACCCTGTTTCAGAATAAAAAATAAAAAGGGCTAGGAGTGTAGCTCCGAGGTAGTACACCCCTGGATTCAATCCCCAGTACTAAAAAAAAAAAAAAAGGACTGGCAGTATAATAATATACCTTATTAATATATCTTATATACTAATAGCCATCTCTCTCAAAAAAAATAGGCTATGAACCTAACAGGTTTTGCCTGTGTGCTTCAAGGAAAAAAAAAGTAAAACTTTAATTCAACCAAGATGATGAAAAAAATAATATTTTGAGAGTCTAAACTACCTAGAATTCATTGATTTTTTAATAATTGTAAAACTACCATCTGTGACCTAGTGGACTGGTTGCTGTGGCTTGTCTCAAGACAGCTCCATGGCTGGGGCTCCTGGCCAACTGAACCTTGCTGGTCTGATGTCAGCTTCCCAGGCCAGAGGCCTTGCACATAGGATTCAGCACTCTCCTGCTCTCCCCAAACATAACAGAGGCTATGCTGATGAAAGGCAGAGGGATGGTGAAGATCGGAAGGGGTGGCAGCATTTGACCTGATCTTGGTAATCTCTCTATGAGATGACATTCACTACTTTTCTGTGCTTTCTTTTCCATCTTGCAAATATTGCATTTTTACAGATGGTAAAAGCAGAACATCTATATAAATTTGGAAAAGTCTAGAGTTGTCTTCATATCTTGTCCTTTGTTCACCTGGATTTGTGGGGAGCAGAGGTGGGGATAGGAGCAAGAGAAGTCAGTGATAGCCCTGGGAGGAAAGGGGTGCTCTCTTTTTTACCATTTCACACATTCTCCTGCACTACATTAGCATTTCCAGGCTTACATGCTGAATCATTTGACCTGCCATGCAGGAGACCCCGCTCATATTAGCCTGAGTCTGTCCCTATGTTTCTGCTCTTCCATCTACCTTAATTTTAAAAAAAGACATATTTTAATTTGGAAAGGCATGATTAACTTGTTTTTCCCAGAAAAACCCTTAGCCTGATTAGATGCCAAAGAAATAAAATCCTTCCTAGATGATAACAGACGATAAGCAAACATACACCAAGGAAATGAGGTTTGAGGCCATCCTGAAAGTAGAAATGGCCCCAAGGCAAACTGTGAGTGCTCACCTCCTCTTGCACTAGCAGAAGGGAGTTCTGTTGCCTTTTTCTCAAGAGCATGGAAAATGGTTTGGCCTGCCAAGGAGAAGATTCTTTGGAGAATGGAATAAAATGGGAGCCAAAATCCAAGTGATTGGTGCCCTGCTGTGTGTGTGTGTGTGTGTGTGTGTGTGTGTGTGTGTGTGTGTGTTACTGAAGATTGAACAACTAGGGGGCATTCTGCCTCCACACTAAACCCTAGCCCAATACCTTGCCCCCTTTCATTTTTGTTTTAAAACAGAGTCTCACTAGGTTACTGAGAATCGCTTCTATGTTGTTGAGACTGTCCTCAAACTTGTAATCCTCTTGTCTCAGCCTCCCAACTACTGGGATTATAGGTGTTTGTTATAACACCCAACTATACTGCATTTTTATTTCTTTCCCTTGGTCTGGTACCTCAGGGCACTCAAGGACATGAGTACCCTCGTGAGTATACAATGGAACTGAATAGAAGATACAGAAACAAATCCATACATTTATAGTCAATTGATATTTTACAAAGGTGCCAAAAAATATGTGCTGGAGAAAATACAGCCTTTTCAACAAATGGTGTTGGAAAAACTGGTTTTCCATTTGTGGAAAAATGGAATTAAATCCCAACCTCTCTCGATTGCACAATAGTCAACTCAAGATGGATCAAATACTTGGAAGTTACAAAAGAGACTGAAATTACTAGAGGAGGGCATAAGTCCAACACTCCAACATATAGGCACAGGTAGAAACTTCCTCAATAAGATTACCAGAGCTCAGGAAATTTAAACAAGAATTAGTAACTGGGATGACATTAAACTAAAAAGTTCCTATTCATCAAAGGAAGCATCAAGAGTCTAAACAGAGAGCCTACAGAATAGGAGAAGGTATCTAGAATATACAAATTACTTAAAAGACTTAACACTGAACTAAATAGACACTTTACCAAAGAAGAAATGCAAATGACCAATATACATGAAAAAAAATGTCCAACATGATTAGCAATCAAAAACATGGAAATCAAAACTACTGAGATTCCATCTAATCTACGTAAGAATAGCAATCATCAAGAAGTCAAACAACAGTAAATGCTGGCCAGGATGTGGGGAAATAGGAACTCTACTACACTGTTGGTGGGATTGCAAATTAGTGAGGCCACATTGGAGATCAGTGTGGAGATTCCTCAGAAAAATGGGAATGGATCTACCATATGATCCAGCTATACCACTCCTGGGTATCTTTCCAAAGGGACTGAAATCAGAATAATATAAGTAATATATGGATCTATCAATGTTTATAGCAGCACAATTCATAATAGCCAAATTATGGAACAAACTGGGGTGTCCATCAACAGACAAATTAATTATGAAATTATGGGATATGCACACAATGCAATTCTACTCAGCAATACAGAAGAACAAAATAATGTCATTCAAAGAAAAATGGATGGACCTAGAGAACATTATGTTAAGTGAAATTAGCTAGTCACAGAAAGTAAAGAGTCATATGTTTCTCTCATATGTGTAAGCAAAGGAATAACTGGGATACAAGAGGGACTTTAGATAATGGAGGAGAAACCCCAGTGGAGTGAGGGAGGCGGTGCAGGGAAGGGGGAGGAGAAGGAGAATTAACAAAGGAAACATTTCCATGGACATTTCGTACATATGTGAGAATACCAATGCCTATTTCAATATCATATATGGGGAAAGGGGGAGCAGGAAGGGGGCCGGGGGAAAGCCCACCAACTGCTGTGTGCATATGTCACTATCATTATTTACTACATTATGATGTGGGACTCTGATACTATAACACACAAATAAAAGTATAAAAATGATTACAATGCACTAAAACAATTTATAAAAAATGCAAAAATAAGAGATACAGCACAGGTGGCCATTCGATTACTACCAAGTCCCCTAACTTCAGTTTTCTAATCAGGAGGGAGGATCAACTGGATTGGTGACACACATCTGAGAGCTTTGTAACTCAAAGGACAATCATAGACATACTTAAAAAAAAAAAAAAAAAAAAAAAAAAAAAAAAAAAAAAAAAAAAAAAAAAAAAAAAAAAAAAAAAAAAAAAAAAAAAAAAAAAAAAAAAAAAAAACCTTAAAGCAATCTTGAACCATTTTAGTTATCTGTGGACTTTGACAAGACAGAGCCTGTGGCCTTGACCACATATACAATAAGGGTTGGTTTAGAAGAGTGCTATCTGTCCCAGTATGTCCCTTCCCAGGTGGTTGTTTTCTGGACATTCAAGTGCTTATGGCTCTCACAATCTTGTTAGTGTTCTATTGCCTTATTATGAAATATGCAGTAGAGTCACAACATGATATTAAAAAAGATATCACAAACATAAGTCAAATAAAATCCCTCTTAACAATTCACACTAGTCTTCTGAAGGATTAGCTAGAGTGGATAATCTATGACCCCTTGGAGCTTCATCTAACTTTCATATAATAATAATAATAATAATAATACCTCATAGCTGCATAATATTTTCCTAACTGAAAGCACACCATTGTATAAGAGAGCTCAAAAAATTAAGCGACTTACCTGTGGTCATACAGGTGGTGAGCAGCAGAGCCAGGAACTGGCCAGCCTCTGACTTCTGTTGGTGATTCTGAGTCTGTCTGCACTGTATCACTGGGGCTATCCACCTGCAGTTACTCACTATTGGGAGTTGGGTAGGACCCACGTTCACAAACCCTCTGCAGTAAGCCTCACATCCACTAAGTATTTGTCCTAGTCTTAGCAGGTTGAATGCCCTATTTTATTAGAACTAACTAACTTCCTTCCTTCCTTCCTTCCTTCCTTCCTTCCTTCCTTCCTTCCTTCCTTCCTTCCTTCTTTCCTCCCTCCCTCCCTCCCTCCCTCCTCTCCTCTCCTCTCCTCTCCTCTCCTCTCCTCTCCTTCTCTTGTCTCTTTATCCAATTATATAACACACCTGTGTTGAGTAACTGATTACCTATTATACACAATGTACATAAATAATATCAAATCCAGAGGAGAAAAAATAACATAGATACCCCTCTTACCCACTTTAAGGGCTAGTTCAAAGCCAAATCTGTACTTGAAGACTTTTATGCCTCTTTATTTCTAGAACTTCTTTTGTTCTTGTAATTACAATTTGCAGTTGTAACTAGAAATACTTTGGTATTTTGCAAAGCTAGGATTGATTGATTTCTATTTATACCATATGTTCTTATTAGTTCCACAATGAGGTTGTAAGGCTTTTAACATGCACACAACATACTATTCTCTCTATATTCCAAGGTGCTGTGTGTATATTATGTGCTAAATAAATTCTCAGTGGCTGATTTACTGGCACTTCTTTGTCTCTGTTGCAAGATGAGTGGGTAGATAGACCATTTTACACCTAAATTCACCTATTTATTGTGGTTATTAATAATGCTCAGCTTCCATCTTTTACTAAATCTTTTAAAAGGTAATTCTTTTGTATAACATGATGAAACATCTGAATTTTGGACCATTTCTGGAGAGCTAACTATTTCAAAGTAATTTGTTTGAAAGCAATTTTTTATTATCTTGTTTCACATACCCCATTTCATTTCTCTTTTTCCTTAAGAAGAATATACAATTTCTCTCAGCATCTTCAGAGAGGCTTGGTAGGAAAATTTAGCAAATCAGAGAGGACTCCAATAGAAGAAGTAAGAATTCTTCCAGTTTCTAGACCATAGCGTAATTAATAATGATGATGATAATAGTAAATACCATAAATGAGAGCGCTCCATGGTTACAAAAGATCAAGAGGCGTGTAAAGCAATTACTCTTTTAGAATTTGGATTCAGCAGCCTCCTATTAATTGAAGAAAAAAACAATGCTTCCACTTTACAGAAAATCTAAATGGCATCTCCAAGGTCATTGATGTACCAAAGGTCAGGCAGGTATCTAACAGAGGTTTCTGATGTCACATTCAGTATCCTTTCCAAATGTGTACTTTTCTCTCCTTTTCTGAAATAAATTCATTGATGATGTAAAGAATAATAATACTGAGATCAATGTTTTTCTGAAACATTTTACATGGAATCGTAATTCCATGGGATGTTATAAAATGTGACAGAAAGAAAAGAAGCACATGTTTAGGAAATGGTAGGTTAAAACATGTTAAAATACAATATTTCTCAGTGCACTTATCCTGAGTTGTGTATTCTTGCAAACTGAGATTCTATGAGAGTGTGGAGATCTCCCAGGCGCTCCCTACATCATGGAGTGTGCAGGGCACAGAAAGTGTGTGCGCAATGTTTCTCAAACTTAGTGACCAAGGAACCATTATATTGAGAGATACCTCCTGCAATTTGTGTCCCATAACACACATTTGAGACAACACTGATTTCCATCAATGCCTGATTTCTCCCCATTAAAGTGGTTCATATTGGGAATAATTGCAATGTCATGTCTTTAAATTAAATGAAATGATGCTATCACTAAAAATGGATCTTACTTCAATACCATCACAAAAGAAAATGCAAATATGTCTTATTACACCCTACTGGCATTTGAAATTGCATTTGATACCTGACTTATTAATTTTTTTTCACAATAGTTTAAC
This sequence comes from Graphiurus murinus, assembly GCA_004027655.1. Taxonomy (NCBI): domain Eukaryota; kingdom Metazoa; phylum Chordata; class Mammalia; order Rodentia; family Gliridae; genus Graphiurus; species Graphiurus murinus. The sequence continues at coordinate 8,700 of PVLC010013196.1, read as the reverse complement.
CCATATAAAGAAGCATATGATTTTCTACCATTTAAATCCTATCAGTAAAATGATCATTATGTCTTTTTAACTGAAAATATTCTCTTCAGATTTATGACTTGAATCTGACAGAGAAAAACTATGCAATTTATACAGTTCATTGCCACAATGGTAACAAGAATAAAAAATCACAGCAGCTCTTAAGATATTACAAAAGATATTCAAAACTAGTCCTTTCTAGTATTGGACTGCACTTTGGGAAAAAAAAATATTTGGTATTATGAATCTGTGTAAAAGAGAATTTGAGTTTCTATACTCTGTAGGAAGTACACATCAGGGATGTTCTTTTATATGTTAAAGAAAACGTTTATAAAAGACAAAAATCTGTCTTCAAATATTTCCTTCTGTGTCCCCATGCTTTTTAACTAGCTACTCTTGGGGAAAAAGATTTTACTAGCAATGGTCCTAGGGCACCATCCTTCTCTATATGAAGACCACATCTTCATGTATCCCACACCATAGGGCCAGACAAGAGTTGGTTCCATTAATCCCAATACTTTCTTGCAGCGTACTGATTGTCAGAACTGAATCCATTGTGTTTCACTCTGCATCAGAAGCCCTGAAGGTTGTTGTGTTAAAATAGGGAACCATTAGACAATACTATCAAACAAAATTGGATAAAATAACTTTTAAAAGTCTCCTACTCAGCTACTCAAGGTCCTAAGTAATACAAAATCTACGTTTATATATTTGTAGAATTTGGGAAAATTGTAAAAAGGCTTTCAAGTGAGACAAGTAGACAAAGTGCATATTTATTAGTATATATAGAATAATGAAGGCATCTCTTAAAGGATTTTCCCCCCAATTGTTATGAAACACCTGCCAATAGCTAATAAACACACAAAAGTCTCCAGCAGAGAATTAAAAGTAATTAGAACAGGTGTTTATTGGGCTGGGAAATTAGAAGGGAGACTTTAGATTATACTTTGAAGAGAAGAAATCCATTCACAGCCCCCAAGTGTCCTTGGATCCTGCAAAATCTTGGAAATGGAAAAACAAGTTTCTTTACCATTCAAGTTCAGTGAAGTATGGTGCTTCAAAAAGAAGGTGACAAATATCAAACCACACTAGTACTATGTTAAAGGGTAAAGTGATAAAGCACAGTACAATGAATTATCATTCTTTTTGTGGGAGGCCCTAATAAGCCCATTAGGCCAAAGTGGAGATTAAAGATAGGATTCATACATTTCATTAGATTAATTCCACAGGTGTTGGTAAGATCCAGCTTTTGTTTTCTTACCAGGTTTCTGAAGCCCTACCACTTGTCCTGCACCAAGTTCTCAGTGCATTGTTAGCAAATGAATGGATGAATAAGTAGATGAAAACAGAGGATATTGTCTTGGATCCTTATTCTGAACATATTTTCCAAGTAATTATCAACAGATATTCTCTAATTTGACCAAGGCTTATGAAAGATCAAAATTTTATTTAATTAAAATCTATTTTATTTCATCAAGAATGATCTGTAGAAGCAATTAAAAGTATACTATATTTTTTATTTTCAAAATTAATTTCATTTTTCTTCTATTTAGAATGTGTGCAATATTTCATATCTCTTTATACTCCAAACCCCTTTATTCCCATAGTATTTATTTTTAAATTTAAAATAAACTATATTATTTAAATAAATTGTTTATTGTTTAAATAAATTCCATTACTTAAATAAATTCCATTTATTTCTAATTCCTAGCAGAAATTAGAGGTATTGGTAAATAGTCACTAATTACTCTTCTAGACACAGGATTTAAAAAAAATCTTCCTTTTTTAAAAGAATTTTTATTGGTGCAATGTAATTATTCATCCTAGTAAGATTTAAAGTAATGTATTTATAGAATCACACAACACCTCTCTTTCCCTTTTGTGTGTGTGTGTGTGGGAGGAGGATACTGGGGATTAAACCTAGGGATATACACTCGAGCCCTATTTTTTTTTTTTTAATTTTTTAAAATTTGAAACAGGGTCTTAATAAGTTGCCGAGGGCCTCACTAAGTTGCTGAGGCTGGCCTCAAATCGGCTATCTTTTCTTAGCCTCTCAAGTACTGGGATTACAGGTGTATACCACCATGCCAGGAACACATCTCTTAATGTGCTTCCCTCTGCACTCCACCAGACTACCTTCCTCCTCCCTTCCTGTAGATGCTAGTGAGGTTGGTAGTGACACCTCCATATGTGAACATAACATTGTTTGGTCTGTTTTCTTCCTCAAGCCTCCTTTTTCTCCTCCTCTCCTTCCTCTCCCCAACTCTTTCACTATTCTACTGGTCTCTCCCCTTATTTTCACGAAGTTCCTTTTCTTTCCTATTTTCTCTCTAGCTTCCATATGCAAGAGAAAAACAAAACAAAACAAAACCCTTGCCTTTCGAGACTGGCTGATCTCACTTAACACAAAATTCTCTAGTTTTATTCATTTTCCTGCAAATGACACAATTTTGTTCCTCTTTACAGTTCAGTTAAACTCCATTGTGTGTATGTACCACATTTTCTTTATCCATTCATTTGTTGACAGACACTTAGTTTGGCTCCATAATTTTGCTATTGTGAACTGTGGTACTATAAACATGGATATGCATGTATCCCTATAATATTCTGCCTTTAATTCTTTTGGAAAGATTCTGAGGAGTGCTGAGTTAATATGGTTGTTTCATTCCTGGACTTCTGAGGAACCACCATACTGATCTTCATGGTGGCTCCACTAATTTACAATCCCACCAACAATATTTAAAAGTTCTCACATCTTTGCCACCATTTATTATTGTTTGTATTCTCGATGATTGCCATTCTAACTAGAATTAGATGGAATATCAGTATAGTTTTGAGTTGCAATTCCCTGATTGCTAAAGATATTGAACACTTTTTCATATATTTGTTGGCCATTTGTATTTCTTCTTTTGAGAAATGTATATTCAATTAAATTGTTCATTTTTTTGGTTGGGTTGCTTGTTCTTTTGCTATTAAGGTTTTGGAATTCTTTATATATTCTAGATATTGGTTTTACTGACACAGGATGTTTTGAGTGTACTTTGCTAGTTAGTAGAGTTACCCTCTAGGCAAACATATAGAGTAACCTGACAATTTATTAATTCTATACATGCTATGCACCAGTTGCTGCTTTAGATGATATTTTCCTCTTTAAACCTTCACTGGTTTCCTTTTTAAAATTTACTAAAGTTGCAGCCTGGCATGGTGGTGCATTCCTATAATCCCAGGACTCGGGAGGTTGAGATCGGAAGATCATAGGTTCAAGGACAAGCCTCAGCAAAATAGTGAGACTCTCAGCAACCTAGTCATATCCTGTTTCAAAATGGAAAATTAAATTTGGCTAGAGGTGTAGCTTGAAGGTAGAATGCCCTGGGTTTAATCCCCAGTAACATAAACAGCCATAGACACACACACACACACACACACACACACACACACACACACACACACACTTTACTAAAGTTGCAAAATTTTGTGACTGAGAATCATCCAATGGGCTTGTTTCTTTTCTATTAGAAATAAGCAGAGAGTTATATTCATTGTTTTTAATTATGAACAAATTCTGTATCATTCCTAAGGGTGAATGTTACTGTTCCTTTGGGAGGGGATCACTTAAAATCCAAACCATAGTTTTGGTCTCTTTCTAATGCCATGGCAAAATACCTGAGACTGGCTAGTTTATAATAGCCAGTTATAACTCATATACATTTCTCACAGTTCTGGAGGAAGGGAAGGGTGAATGTTAATTTCAGTTATTTTTGTTTTATTTAATGCTCAAAGCAAGAAGAGCACTTGGAAACAAGACTGCCAAATTCCAGTTGTTTTTAGACATAACCCACCCCCTATGCACACACAAACACCTGTCCTGGCAAAACAAGTATGGGAATGAAAATATCAGAGCTTGCTTCCTGGGTCCCCTAAGTCTAAAGAAAAATCCATACTTTAATTTGTTACTGCAGTGGTGAATATTTCCTATTTATCAAGACACACTATACTCCATCCAAAACATGATGTATAATTTTTCACTGGAGGAAAAAAATTGATTCCTCTATTCTGTGGATTTATAGTTACTCTTTTTCTCTAACATGCCGTCTAAAAGCTTAATTGTAGTATTTGTTTCTTTGATGAGGACAAGGAGTTTCATTAGACAAGGTCCCAGGTGCCCTATCAACTGTGGTATTAGATATGCTTTGACTAAGAAAGCAAAGAAGCAGATACAGAACAATTGTTAGCATTCAAAGAATTCTTGTAACAAGAAAGGCTACTTACTAACAACCCTTTTTTGTGGTTAAGGATTCCTAGCAGGGAGTGATGGTAAAGATCACTTGTCCATGGAGGTAGTCCAAGTTCTGGGCAGCTATATGGTTCTAAAATACACACATGCGCCGGGCATGGTGGCGCACGCTTGTAATCCCAGCATTCGGGAGGCTGAGACCTGAGTATCCGGGTTCACGGCCAGCCTCAGCTACCTAGTGAGGCACTCCGCAACTTAGTGAGACTCGGTTTCAAAATAAAGAATAAAAAATAGGGCTGGGGGTGTAGCTCGGAGGTAGAATGCCCCTGAGTTCAATCCCCAGTACCGCAAAAAATAAATAAATAAATTAAATTAAATACACACATGCACTTATAAAACCCATTTCTGGTCTGCAAAGAAGGTGGCTCAGGGATTGTGCTCTTTCAACTAAGTGTTCTATCACTGAAGGCTAAAAATAAATGGTCCTTGAGCAGAAGAGATGTGTCCTGTGATTCTGCAATGTATTCGGTACCACACACATCACCAGTGGAGCAGAGTCTATGGAAAGCACAGGAAGTTTGCTTGCGGCTCTTGTTTTAGCTAAAGGCCAGTGCTCACCTCTTGTTTATACATCATTGTTAATGGGACTTTTAGCCCAAGGGTCTTTTCTTCTCACTCTTAACAATCTTTTTTGAGGGCTGGCCTTCTGTTTCAACTGAGTTATTTTGATGATAATGTTTCCTTTAAGATGATTATTTGTTTAAAGTTCAAGTTAATAAAAATAACTTATCCCATTAAAAATATTCTGGGGAGCAGAACAACATTTTGGGATGTTAATTGCTCGTGTTACCAGTCATCCATGAAACATATGCCGAAAATGCTCTAAAAGGTTCCAAAATGTCTCTTGCAGCTATAAATCTTTTACAGGTACAATTATGTGGAAACCCAAATAAGAAAAAGCACATCCAACATCTGGAGTCAGACGGTTTACTGAAGTAAAATTACAAAATTAAATTTAAATGAACTTAATTAAAAAGGGGAGGGGAACCTGATTTAATATGAACATTCATCATGTCCTCATTGAAGTTTCTTCTAGCACCAGGAAAATACAATCAAGTCTGAATACAAAAGTTGGATAAAGACTCTAATGGAGTGTGAAAAGATGACCAAAGAGACACAGCCAGGCAGAATGCATTCTCCTTTTCTCTCTGCTATTTTAATGACATAGAATACCCAATTGTTTTGAAAAGATAGCACCAGTCAAGAAACTGAGCTTGGAAACTTATCTGTTTCAACTCTCTCTATTGTTTGAAATTTCATTATATTACATCATCACTGAAAGATGATTATTAAGTTTGGTTTTTAATTCTACAATAGCTGATCAAAATTTCTAACAGTAAGCAGAGACAGGGGTAGGGGGAAGGTCCAAATAGGAAAGTATTAGCTTCAAGATAACTGTCCTTTGGTTTTTTCCTTCTAAGGCAAAGAAATAACCATAAAATGGATATTTTTTAACATTGTAGGGTTGAGTTCTTGCTGCCCATTGGCTATATTCTGTGTTCTTAGGTCTTAAACGCTTTTGTGCTCTGCTTATGTGATGAGGAAGGCAGGTTAAGAAATAAAATTAGCTGGGTGTGGTGGTGCATGCCTGTAATCCCAGTACTTGGGAGGCTGAAATAGAATCGCAACTTCAAGGCCAGTGTAAGCAATTTAGCAAGGCCCTCAGCAACTTAGTGAGACCCTATTTCAAACTAAAAAAAAAAAATAGGGCTGGGGGTGTAGCTCACAGGTAGAATATCTCTGGGTTCAACCACACCCCCCCCAGAAAAAAAAAAGAAGAAAAAGAAAAAAAATTACTATACAATTATATAACTATAATTATATGAAAACAAAATAATGTTATTTTATCAAATCAATTGTTAGAGTCTAGAAAGAGGGTCAAATGCTATTTTGTCCCTTGATAGTCTTATATATGTGGACATTGCTAGAGGTTTAGTTTATGAAAACTGTATACCATCAGCTGATAATCAGATTTCCCTTCAACATCTCATCTTTCCCTTCAACACTGTAAATATTTAGCTTTTGTCACAGTGTCATCGGCACCTTTCCTTCAGATCATTTTATATGAAAGATAGGGCCCTAACACCTCCCAATCCCAACTGCAAAGCTAACATAGTAGAGTGCACACTCATTGGTGCTGAAAGGGATGGCAATAAATTCTTAAGCAGAAAACAGGAGCAAACAGTTGAGAAAGCTAGAAAAACACAACATAGAAGACAGGAAAATTAACCCAGCACTTGAAGCCAAAACCAAAAAAATAGATGAGGACAAAGAGTATTAGTGTGCATTTACTGAACACCCCCTATCTATTAAGGTTGAGTGCTTTCAAATGCATTAGGGCAACCCTATGATAAGAAAACAGAGGGTAACATAACACTTCTTTAACTTCCTCAACATTATACAGTTGGTAAGTAGAAAAGTCTGAACTTAAACACCAGTCCTTCGATGCCACATCCCATGTTCTTACCTCTATATCACAGCTGCCTCCAAAACTGCAGGGGGTAGGAGCTAAGTTAAAAGATATTGGGAAGTATAACAAGATTGAATCTTGTCTTGAAATGAGGATAGAGAATAACCAGCAGTACAGGAGAGAATGAATAATGAATAAATTCAACTGCTAAGAAGAGTTCATTCATCTAAATCATATGTTCTTTGCTGATTCATAGCATTCACTTACCATAAAAAGTACAAAAATATTACACCTTAAAAAATCTTTCCACTATCTCTATGTTGTAAAAAAAAAAAAAAAAACGGTAATTTTATGGTTCATAACAACCCTGACTGTACTGATGGTCTGTGCCACTAATTGCAATCCTGATTTTATTAATATCTATTTTATGTGTGCATTTCTCTTTTTTTCTCCAGAGAACTAAATAGTTTCCCCTTAGGCCACAAACACAAAACAGCTTTACTTTTCAGATATGGTGGGCTTGAGACTTTAGATTTCATTGCAATTCGCATTTTACATTTTAGTGCCATAGAGTGTCTGACCATTACAACTGTGGGAATATTACCATCCCTTCCAAAACAATGTTGATTTTAGAAGTGTCTTTGATGGAATGAGGGAAAGCCAAGCATTATTTATGATGCAGTTGCAATTTTCAAGTCAGTCTTGCAAAGGCTGGGGTTAGAGGAGAGTCACTAGAGCTTGCAAAATACAGACCTTCACCTAGCTCAGGATCCCCATTAAAGATGAGCAAAACTGGGACAACTAGTATTTTGGAGCAAGCACAGAATAAGATAATGCAGTACTCCTAGAGAAGAGTGGAGAAGGCAGTCTGTGCTCAGTCATGAGTTCCCTCATCATACTGTCCTGGGTCAGCACGATATCTCTTGTGGGTCCTTGGCTTTCATAGTGAAAAGAATTTCAACACACGCCATACATATAGGGACAAAGGCAGAAGTTTATTTTAAGGAAAAGGCAGGTACACAGGGGAAAGGACATGAGTCACCAAAGAAGTCTCTGGGAGCACAGGGAGAGAGAGAGAGACAAAGAAAGAGAGGTGTCTCTCCCCATCCTTTTTATATCACACCTGGAGAGGGGTTGGCTCAGCAGTCCAAGGTGGGGAATACAAAACCTAGGGCAGCATGGGATGTTGGTCCCCCACCCTTGGGGTTTAAAAAAAAGTGACTTTTTTTTTTTCTATGTAGGGCTCTCAGGGAGGGAGTAGAGACAGGAAGTTTTTTCTTATAATAGTTGTGACAAAAGGTGATGCTCTTAGGATTTAATCATCTTATCAACCCATTATGAATGAGCCTTGGTTTTTAAGGATGAGCAAGCTCTGTTAGAACGAAACCACATTTTCCTTTCCTTCCCAATCCATCTCCTTTCTGCCTGAATTTTTATTTCTTCTATTCTACCTCATCAATACCAAGGAATGACACAGACTAGGAGCAGAGGAAGGATTTACAAACAGGAAAGAGTTGGCGCAAAGATCATGAGAGAATGGCATGAAGTATGACAATTTCCATTGTGGGTCTTTATGTGATGAGCCAGATGGTATGACTGCCTGCTGATCAAGAAGTTAAAAGGTCCTCTGGCTAAAGATGGACACAGCTGGGTTGTATATTGATGAGTTCAGAAAGAGCCAGTCTTCTCAGAGGAAGACCACCCAGCTGAAAGCCACTGTTTGCCTCAAGAAAGCATCTCTGTGTTCTGGTGTCACTCTTTCAAAGGATAACCTTCTTCTCAGCAGCATCGAGTAGTCAACTCAGAACCCTCTGTGGTGTTGGAAAAGTTTACCTCACCACCCCTATTCCTTGCTGGTAAATTCCCTTTCCCTGGACACTCACGGCCTCACCACCATCGTGTGCTCTGAAGCAGGAGGAAATTATCATTGCCTTCTGTGGGTCAGTCACCACACAGGCCAGGGACTTCCGGGTCATTT
>PVLC010013195.1:0-42196 GCA_004027655.1 Graphiurus murinus | reverse complement strand
AGACTCGGTTTCAAAATAAAGAATAAAAAATAGGGCTGGGGGTATAGCTCAGAGGTAGAATGCCCCTGAGTTCAACTCCCAGTACTGAAAAAAAAAAAAAAAAAAAAAAAAAGAAAGAGGATATACGGGGCAATTTAGAACTCGTCAATTTCTTGTTGGAGACCAACAGTGCTCAAGGTTGACAAAATCCAGTGTTATGGTTTGAGATTGGGTTGGGTATGTAGCTCAATGATAAAGCACTTTCCCAGCATGTATGAAGCTCTGCGTTCGATCTCTGGTATCACAAAAAAAAAAAAAAAAAAAAAAAGAGGAAGGAGGAGGAGGAGGAGGAGGAGGAGGGAAGGGGGGGAGAGAGAAAGAGAAAATTAGGCCAGGTATGGTGGCATACACCTATTGGATCACATCGAGGCCAGCATTAGCAACTTAGTGAGACCCTGTTTCAAAATTAAAAAATAAAATAAAATAAAATAGGGCTGGGGTGTTGCTCAGAGGTGGAATGTCCCTGGATTCCATCTCCAGTAACACACACACACACACACACACACACACACACACACACACACACACACACAGAGAGATTTGAGAGTGGGAGAGAATAGACTATGATTATCAGGATTGTCATCAGTATAGCTGTAGCTCTTAATCAGTTTTCCAACGTTAATATTAGAGAGTTTTCCAGATTTCCCTTGGTCTGGAATTAATACCCAGTTCCCTCTGTGTTTACTAGCCTGGAAAAAGAACTGAGTTGGATTATTCCATTTATGTAATTGCATCCATGCAGGGGCTTTCCCTGTGTCTTATAGACAGGGCACTGAGGGTATAAGCACTTGAAGAGAAAAGAAGAAAGAGAAAGATAACTCCTCCCAAAGCCCACTGGCTATTTTTAGCATCCCAGCTGTGCTAGGGCTGGGGCCACACTCCATTTAGGGGTGAGGGTACTTTTCACCATCTCCATGGTTTCCAGCATCTGCTCTAGCTTGCTCATCATTAATTTGAATTATTCTGCAACACTCAGTGACGTGTGTGTGTGTGATTGAAATTAAAACCTATTTAGGTGAAATCTTGACAGTAATCGGTTCTCACTTCAGCTCTTCTGTGTGACCTTGGCAACCACTTAGACGATCTTGAGAAGAAAAAAGGGTTGACTGGTAGTTTTTGCCTCATTTTCTCTGTTCTGAGGGAAAAACTTCTGTGAGAGATGTTCACTTAGCTCTATTTTGCCCAGACTCTCGGCTCCCTCGTCTCCCAAGCTGAGAAGAGGAGCCAATCTAAGAGAGTCATGTGTCTTCTCCAGAACCGAGTGATGTCTGTGGTGAAGACAGCCATTAGAGGTCCTGGCCCCTGAAGAGCCCATCCACATTTACTTCACCAGAGGCCCAAGTTCATGGCACATACATAAGGTATGGGCCGTGTCACCTGCAGAAGGAAAATCCACTCACAAACTGTGCTCCTGGCCATGGTCTCAGGGTTGACTCTGCAAGCTGTGCATTTGTATGCTGAGTCCGTAAAGAAGAATTTCTTATTTCTCATGGGACTTTTTATATGTTGCATTTTATTGAAGAAAAGTACACATATCATAGGTGTGCAGCACAATGCATTTCCATGAAGTGAGCACACCTGTGTGACCAGCTCCCAGATGAAGAAACAAACCCCCCCTGGTGCTCCCCTGTAGCCATCCCCACTTCTAAACCTCTAAGTTTTACCACTAGTCCTGACTTTTAAAATCAAAGATTAGTTTTGCTTGGTTTCATATTTTAAAAGTACAATCATACAGTATGTATTCTTTGGGATCTGGTTTCTCTCATTCAGCATTATGTAAGAGATCATAGGACTTTCTCTTGATCGTTACAGCTTTGTTTCAATCAAATTATAATTGATTAGAGATATACATAAGATTGTTGAATGGCCAACATTTACTGTTCCACAAGGTAAATAATTTCTTTTCTTTCTCCTTTGGGACCTCAAAGTATACAAAGAACTTCTCAAAGTGGAAGCTTGCTGGTAGATCAGAAGAAAAGACTCACTCTGCTTTGCTGGGTGACGGGCTCTCTTCTTCCTAGATCTAGTCAAAGAAACATTCTCCATACCTCCATTTTTAAATATTTTTTGTTTAGAGTGTGTTGCACATGGAGAATTAGAATCCCACTGGTTAAGATACAAGTACCTGGGAGGCTGAGAGAGGAAGATAGCAGGTTAGCAGCCAATCTCAGCAATTTAGTGAGACCCGCTGCAACTTAGAGAAACAAAAATAAAAACAAAATAGGGCAAGGGTGTAGCTTAGAGATCGAAAAACCCTGGGTTCAATTCCTACTACCAAAAAAAATTTACAATAATTAGATAAGAGACCTAAGGAATATGCCTGGTCACCCTGTTCTTTTCATTCTGTGAAGTTCCCTGGGGCTTGCTTTGTGCTGTCAGAGCAGAGGTCTTTTCCAAGTGACCCTTTCTCTAGGGTCTAGCTTTGCTATTAACTCTGACACCTTGAGCAATTATTTCTGTTTGTGTCTTAGTCCCCTTAACTTTGATAAGAGTTTGGGCTGCAAGGTATCCATGGTACCTTCTAAATTAAATATACTACAATTCTGAGGACAAGAATATCCTTCAGTAAAGGCTGCCTTCTGGTTGTTGAGTAGCATTGGTTAAATTCTTATAGAGAAATTGCAGTTCCAGAGATAAAGACAACAAAAGTGAGGTGTGGGAGTAGAGACAGCTGGCTTTAGCAATTGAAGGTCAAATTTCTTGAGGAATGAAGCATTGTTTTAGATACTGTGATCTATAATGATGGGCATCTAAGAGACTCCAAGCTGAAATCCAAATGTATACAACAGGTATATCTTTTGTTTAACTAGTAAATTTGGTTCTGGCAACAAAAGAAAATCCATTTCTCTGGAGACACGGGCTTCAGAAAAGATTCCTTTATTTCTATCTTGGCTATGGATGCCTATGCTTTATGTTCATTTTAATTTATAAAATTCACTGGCAAAAGTTATAGTAAATGCTTTATATGCATTATTATCTCTAACCCCCCCTTTTTTTTGGCACTGGTGATTAAACCCAGAGGCATTCTACCTCTGAACTACACTCCCAGACTTATTTTATTTTTTACTTTAAAATAGGGTCTCACTAAGTCGCTGAGGCTAGCCTTGAATTTGCAATGCTCCTGACTCAGCCTCTGAAGTACTGTGATTACAGGCATGTGCCACCATGCCCAGCTATTTTATTTAATATTTATAATGATTCTATAATTTAGTTACTTTCATTGCTTCTACTTTGTGAGGGAGGAAACTGAGATTTATGCCATTGGTTAAGATATAGTAATCAAAGATTTGGGTGTGGTTGCTCATACTTGGAATCCCAGTACCTGGGAGGCTGAGAGAGGAGGATTGCAGGTTTGTGGCCAGTGCATAGTAATTTAGTGAGACCCTGTTTCAAAATAAGAAGAACTGAATGGTAGAACACTCCTGGGTTCAATCCCCAATATTACCATACATACATACATGAGAGAGATTATTTAAAAATACTGTGAGGTCAGGCGTAGTGGCACAAGCCTGTAATCCCAGTACTTGGGAGACTGAGACAGGAGGATCACAGGATTGAGGCCAGTCTCAGCAACTCCGAAAGATGCTCAGCAACTTAGCAAGACCCTTACAAAAATAAAAAATAGTAAGGCCTGGGAGTGTAGCCCAGGGATAGAATGCCCCTATACCATGAAAAGAAAAAAAAAAGAAGAAGAAGAAAAGAGAATGTTGTCAGGCTAGTATTTAAATCTAGTAGTTTGGCTCTAGAACCTAATGTTTCCATTGACATGCTCTATTAGGCTACTGTAGGTATGGTGTGCAGGCAAGAGGGTATTCCAGATGTTCTTGCTCTTTTCCATTAAATCTGTTATTTCATTTCATTTTAGGATTACTCTAACCTTTTCTTTTACACACAAAAGAGTGTGGAGGTATCAAATATGAACTTTATATTGTTTCTCCTACCTGGTGTTAGGGTAGGAAGCTGAGTTGGAGGGAAGTAGGGCAGCATGTTTTTCTCCCAGGAGCAGAATCTCTAGTCAAGAGGGAAACAAAGACTCATTAAATGTGAGAACTGGCCAGAAATCTGGCTCACAGCTAATTCAGCTAATTTGGGGATGTCAGGGTGGCTGCACAATTGGCCCCTCTATGCTACTGAACTCCCTTAAGGGATGCTCCCTGCTGGCCCTCTGGTTTGTGGTTATGTCTGCTGGGACATATTATACATTTTGCATAAAGCCGTGTTGGAGATTCCTTTAGCTAAATATAACATCTGGAGAAAGCAGCCTCCTGTCCACAACTCAAAAACAGACCCACTTTGTCTAAGACTCCAGGGAAAATTGAGCCCATTTGGTGCTCTGGACATCTCCTTTCATGTAATGAAAGCTCAGTCTGTCTGACCCCTGTTGGAACCAAGGTTTAGGCAAATATTATTGCTGCCACCTTCATTTGTTTAATGTGGTAGCTTCAAAAACGGTGATGACCAAACACTGCCAAGTCAGGCTCCCATGCCCATGTGGTCTCCAAGAAATGCATGTTCTAAAGAATCCCACCAAGGACAGAAATAATTTTTCCCACTTGATCATTTTAACGTGGGTGTGTTGTTTCCAACAGGGGAGAAGGCAACCCTGTTCTTTCTTCCTCCTTTCACTTAGCTGGAACACACTAAAATACCTCTGACTTTGCTTTTTCAACTCACTGTTTCTAGCCCTTGACAGTTGCTCATACTTAAGCTTGGAAGTTGATCAATTCAGCCAGTCTTAAGACTCAATTGCATCCTTGTTTTTATAGTACTCCAGTTAACTGTACTTCTGTTTTACCTTTAGTACTCCAAGTTTCTCTGGCAGAAACTCAGGTTAAATTGAGAAAGCTAGGTCCAATTCCCCATAGGCCAATAGTTTCAACTTTACCTGTGCATGAAAGTTACTTGGGGCATTGAAAAAAAAATCTTTGTGACCTTGAATTGACAAAGATTTCTTAGGATATGAAAAGGATGAACTATAAAAGATAAAAAGATAAATTGGATATCAAGTCATGGACTTTTGTCTGAAAAGACATTGTTAAGAAAGACGAGCCATGTTACATATGTCATAGTCTATTTTGTGCTGCTATAACAGAATAGCTGAGTCATTCATAAAGAACAGAGGTTTCAGCGGGGCCTGGTGATGCATGCCTGAAATCCTAGCTACTTGGGAGGCTGAGGCCAGAGGATTGCAAGTTCAAGGCCAGCCTGGGTAGTTTAGCGAGACCTTGTCTCAAAATTTAAAAAGGGAGACTGGCTGGGGTGTAGCTCAGTGGCAAAGTGCTTGCCCTGGGTTCAATCTCCAATACCATAATACAAACAAAAAGTCACACACAAGTGGAAGTTTATTTCTCAATAGTTCTGGAGACTGAGAAGTCCAAGGGTGAGGGGCTTATATCTGGTGAGGGCCTACCTACTGCATTATAATCTGACATGTACAGAAAGTGGAAAGAGAGAGAGAGAGAGAGAGAGAGAGAGAGAGAAATGAATATGAATATACAAGTCAAACACATACTTTTATCAAGAACTCACTCCTGAAATAAATAACCCACTCCCATGATAATGGTATTGATCCATTCACCTAATCACTCTTAAAGGTCTCACTTCTTGATACTGTTTCATGAGGTTTAAGTTTCTAACACATGAAATTTGTAGGACATAGTCAACCCATATATGACAAAGACTTGTATCAGAATGCAGAATAAAGAACTCTCAGAACTCAATAGGAAAACACCCTATCCTACCCAATTTTGTGTGTGTGTGTGTGTGTGTGTGTGTGTATGTGTGTGTGTGTGTGTGTTTGTGATAATGAAGATTAAACCCAGGGGTATTCTACCTCTGAGCTATACCGCTAGCCCTATTTTATCTTTTCTTTTGAAACAGGGTCTCACTGAGTTGTGGAGGGCCTCACTAAGTTGCTGATACCAGCCATTAATTTGCAATCCTCCTGTCTTGGCCTCCCAAGCCAAAATTTGTTTAAATGGGCAAAACATTTTACTAAATACTTTATTAATAAAAAATATATAAATGGCCAGTCAACACATGAAAAGATGTTGAATATCACTAATCATCAGGGAAATACAAATTAAACAATAAGGAGACATACTATAAATTCATTAGAATGGCTAAAGTTAAAATGACTCACAATGCCAAGTGTTGGTAAGGGTGAATGAAACTCATATGTTGATGGTAAGAATCTGAAATGGCACACCAGTTTGGAAAATAGTTTGACAATTTCTTATGAAGTTAAATATGTACCTACCATCTGACCCAATAATTACAGGTATTTCCCCAAGAAAAATAAATTTTTTTTATACAAAGATGTGTACCTGGATATTCATAATAGTTTTTGTGGTAGAATAAATAATGTCAACCCCATCCCAGAAGATGTCCATCTCCTAATCCTTGGAAACTGAATGTTGCCTTATCCATAGAACGCTTTGCATTTATGATTAATTTAAGGAACTTGTGATGGGGACATTTTGCTTGATTATGTAGGTGGGCCCTACATATAATCACATAATCACCATTTTTTTTTAATACTGGGCATTAACCCAGGGGCATTCTACCTGCAATTTTGATTTTTTATTTTGAAATAGGTTCTTGCTAAGTTGCTGAAGGTCTTGCTAAGTTGCTGAGGCTGGCCTCAAACCTGTGATCCTCCTGTCTCATCTCCCAAGTACTGGAGTTACAGGCATGCACTGGCTCAATCACAAGTGTCTTTATGAGAGGAAGATTACAGATATAAGAGGGGAAGGCCATGTAATGGGAGTCCAGTCACAGAGAAAAGATGTTGTGCCACTGACTTTGAAGACTGAGGAAGGAGCTCTGAGGTAGGGCTAGATGCTAGAAAAGGTGAGGACACCGACCTCTCCTGAGAGCCTCCCAAGCAAAAGCAGCCCTGCTGACACCTCGTTTTCAGCCCAGTGAAATTAGTATTGGAGTTTCGGCCTCCAGAATTTAAGAGAATAAATATGTGCTATTTCAAGCCATTAAGTTTGCAGAAATTTGTTACAACTGCCATAGGAGACTAATACTTCATTTATGATAGCCCAAACAACCCAAATGTCCATCAACAGATGAATGGAAAACATATCATGGTATGTCCATATATACTACTCAACAATAAAAAGAAATGCTGATAGATAAAATGTAAATGAACTTAAAAAAAGCATTATGCTGATAAAAAGCCAAGCATAGTTGAGTAGGTTCTGTATGTTTCCATTTATATGAAATTTTAGAAAAGGTGAATCTTATCTATAGTGATAGAAAACAGATCAGTGATTGTGTTGGGCCCAGAGTGAGGATGAGGGTTGATTGCAAAGGGACACAAAGGAACTTATAGATTTACAAAAATATTATATAATCTTGAGGATAGTGATGCATTTGTCTAAACTTACATGATACACTTAAATTGTGTATATTGTACTATATGTAAATAATGCCTAAGTAAAATTGCAAAGATTAAAAAAAAAATACTCATGCCAAGGTCCCACCCCAGCACAGTTGAATCCAAGTCTCTGCAGTAGAATATGGGGGTTGTTGCATAGAGCCAGGGTTGAGGACCACTGCCATAGATTCTCTGTTTCTCATTGTGGGGAGAGTGAAGAGCTCAGAGGACATCTGTGTATGTGAGCCATGTTTGCCCCTGCAACAATATTGAAGCAGCCAGGCCAGTTTCTCCAGGCAGCCCATTGTGGTTTCCTGCTTTGTTCTTGGAGGGTGATGAAAGGTGAATCTGGCTTCCTTCACACTGTAGGAAGTGGGGAATGCAAGAAGAGTGCTGAGGAAAGGAGGTAAGGGGCTCAATTAAGACTTTTCTCCAGGCCCTGTAGACGTTAAACATGCCCTTTTACCACTAGTAAATCAGTCACAAGAGAATTACCATGACCAGTCAGATTTCCTCTGGCACCAAGGAAATGGGGCTGGCAGGAAAAGAGAACAAAAGAGATTTAAAATTAAAAGCAGTGCTCGTTACCTATCTGTTTATCCCCTTTGGACTGGGAAGGATTTCCTGTGGAATCTATGAGTCCAGCTGCTCGGCATATGTGCGGTGAGAAGGTGATGATACTGTAAGGAGGCATGTTCTGTGATGTTATCATAAATAAGAAGAGGGGAAATATTGACCCACAATGCTACAGTAGTTCAGTGTCTCCAGCAGGGACAGTTGGCCCTTAGTATCCGAAGGCTCCACACTGTAGATTCAATCAATTCTGGACCAAATTTATTAGGGAAAAAATCTAATCTGTTCTGTATATGTATAGACTTTTTTTCTTGTCGTTTTTCCTTCAACAACATAGTATCAAAACTATCAGCATAGCATTTTCATTGTATCAGGTAGTATAAATAATCTAGAGATGATTTAAAGGATATGCATAGGTCATATGCAAATATTTCACCATTTTTAAGAAGGATTTGAACATCCTTGGATTTTGGTATCTTTGGGAGTCCTATAACTGATTTTCTGCAGACACTGAGGATTGACCATACTGTTGATTGAATGAACGGAGAACGAATGGTTTTCCAAAGGTTGTGTCTCTGTGTTCTGCCCTCTTGAGAAAGGATTTAACTTGGAGATATCTTTAGGGAAGGAAGAGATGAGTGATTTAGCCCTCCCCTTCCCCATTCATACTCCCCATCCCTGCCAAATCAGTACCTGTTATTAACTGAATTTCTTCCTAGTTATAACAAAGTCATTTTCAGTATTGTATTGCATATTTGCAGACAGCTGTTCCAGTTGTCCAGTTTATCTTGTTGGTAGCAAAAAAAAAAAAATCTGTTCTGATTAATTGAGCTTTATTCTCTTATATCTGATGAAGAGATGTCTTTGGAGAAAAGAATAGGATGTGAAGCTGAGCTTATTTGAGTAGGGGATGGAAGGCTTCCAGCTACTTCAAAGGTATCTCTACTGATAAAGGGTGTCAGGTTTGCTGCCAAAGCCAACACTGAGGGGAGCTTTGCAGCTAGTGCTGTTCCTGGTGCTTTAGCTTTGGTTTCTGTGACACTAGGTCAGCAGCATCTGTATGCTCTCCCTGGAGGCTTCTCTCTGGGTGGTCCAGGCTTTTTTTGGACTTAGGAAGATGTAGCTCAAAGGGAATGTGTGCATCAAAGATGTCTGCAGCCTTTTGCTTAGGTTAGTTTATATGTTTGCCTTTTTGGTGTTGTAGTTCTTAGGTATCTCGCTGCCTTTTCTAAAAGAGCTCAAGATGTTAAGTTTAGAACATTCAAGGGCATAGTGGTAATTCAGTTTTTATAGACCAAAGGATGATTACAAGAATCTGAAGATGAGCAATGAAAAAAACAACAACAAGGAATGTAGGGAAGAGAGTTGCAGTGGACAGAAAATGAAAGTTTCTATATGCAATCTTGTGTATGAATACTATCCTAAATTAGAAAATCATACAGTCAATAAATATGTTGATGAATCCCGTAAACATGTCATTATGCTAGACGCTAAAAAGAGTTTATACATCAAATTGAGGAGTAAGATTTGTGCCCCCTGTCCTGGGAGGCTTATGCTTTTCCAGTCCACTTACATCTCCCCAAACTTTCTGTGGGATGATGATACTCATACATACAAGTACTAACAACTTTTCATAAAATGCCTACTATAAGTACCATCTTGTATAGTAGGCCCTAAATATAAATTTGTGCTAATCCTTTCATCTATTTTACAAGGTTTTTTCCTTGACGTTTTAAGCAAGCATTAAATACTTAGAGAAAGTGCACATATATTACAAAGTGTAGCCAAGCATGGTGGCGCACACTGGTAATCCCAGTTCTTACGATTGCAGGTTTGTGGCTAGCCTCAGCAATTTAGGGAGACCTTCTATGACTTAGTGAGCCCCCATTTCAAAATATGAGAGTATGGCTCAGAGGTAGAATGCCCTGGGTTCAACCCCAAGTACCATAAATAAATAAAATATATAGATCACAGAATTTTTACAAACTGGAAATAACTAAGTAACCAGCACCCAGATAAAGAGAAGAATATTCTGGGAGTAGTGGTGTGGGCCTATAATCCTAGTACTTGGGAGGATGAGACAAGAGGATTATGGGCTGGAGGCCAGCCTCAGCTACTTAGACCTTCAGGAACTTAGCGAGAAATTGTTTTAAAAATAAAAAGGGCTGAAGATGTAGCCCACAGGTAGAACACTCTTGGGTTCAATCTCCAGTACCCCAACCCCCCTCCGTTATATAATCTTCTGTTTTAGTTAAGAACTCTAGTCTTTATATTTCAGCAAATTTTCATCTCAGATATCTAATATCTAGGCCATGTAAACATTTCCATAATTGTCCTAAAAATGTCCTTAACACCTGGTTCCTCCAAGCCAGTGTCTAATGCACATTGATTTTAAATTTAATACACACTGTCACTTAAATTTCCTTTAATCTAGTACTGTTCTTTTGCAATGACACTAACTTGTTGATGAGACCAGGCCAGTGGTCCTGTAAAATGTCCTGGGCTTCTGCCTATATCCTATATCTCCTGTAAATTGGAAATTGCTTCTAAAGGCCCAAAT
The DNA here is from genome assembly GCA_004027655.1 of Graphiurus murinus. Lineage (NCBI taxonomy): Eukaryota > Metazoa > Chordata > Mammalia > Rodentia > Gliridae > Graphiurus > Graphiurus murinus. The sequence goes on along the minus strand of PVLC010013195.1, from coordinate 31,637 downwards.
GTATTCAAGTTATGTGTTTTTTATTTAGAATGCATAATATTGGTGATGTCAGGTACTTTATGTTGCATCACATCATTAAATTACCTAATATCTAGTTAACTCCTGCAATAGTGATGCTAATAACCCCCCAGCTGAATTTTTTCTCACATGAAATAAAAGCTGATTATATGGCGTTAGGGATAATGCCATCATACAAATGTTGGGTGGCAATTCAGTTATTCATCTGATGATTTAAACATGAATTGATAATTCTAGGCAAGATACTTTTTAACCATCCCTGTACCTCTTATACTTGACTACAAGCTGCCTCTCTGAGATCAGGAGAGGTTTATTAATGCAACTCATTGTGCACCTTGCAAGTAGACAGTAGTTGGTAGAAACTTAATGCTGTCAGGAAAAATTACACTAATGGTGTGCAAGCCAACTAGGTACCAATTTTTTAATTATAACATTCATAACAATAATAAAAAATAATAATTGTAATTGATACTAAATGAGTGCTAACCATACCCAGGGAGTGTACTAAGTGCTTTACATGTGTTAGTCTATTTAATCAACACTTTTGAGTACTAGTTTTATCAACCCCATTTGTAGATAAGAACTTGGGCAGAGGGGTCAAGCAATTTACTCAAGGTTCTACAGCTGGTCAATGAGAGACTAGTGATTCAGGTCTAAGCAGTCATCTTTTCATATCATCACACTCTGCTGTGTTGCATGTAGGAAAGTGACAGTCATACTGGTAGGCTGAAAAACCAGTGCTTGTGCAAAGATTAATGTCCTGTGCATTCTTCAGTCATACACTTTGATTCTGCTGTCAGACTGGTATTTTCCATTGCGCTATTCTGATACTGCTTGTTGCCCAACTTGTCCAGAGAGAGGCGGTACCTTTTATTTCAGCCTCCCTTCTTGCAGGACTGGCTTCTTTTGATTCTTCTATTTATCTTTGTCAAGAGTTACCCTTTGAATTTCTCCCTGCCTGTCTGAGCATGATTTTTATTTAAAATGGGAACAAAATTTTCCTTCTTTTGAGATAGTATCTTTAGTTTTTCCAGTTTCTTTCCATATGCTACTGGACTTCTTCAAGTCTCTTAGTTTTTCTACTAGCTCCTAACTTTCTTCACTTTTAAGCCAGCCCTTAGGGCTCTTTCTTTTTTTTTTTTTTTTTTTTTTTTTTTTTTTTTTTTTTGGTACTGGAGATTGAACTCAGGGGCATTCTACCTCCGAGCTACACCCCCAGCCCTATTTTTTATTCTTTATTTTGAAACTGGGTCTCACTAAGTTGTGGAGTGCCTCACTAGGTAAGCTGAGGCTGACTGCGAACCCAGATCCTCTGGTCTCAGCCTCCCAAATGCTGGGATTACAAGCATGCACCACCACGCCCGGTTGGGCTCTTTCATTTTATTTTGCTTTTGCTCCCCACCCTCCATACTCCACAAAGTATTCCGGTCTATATCCAGCTTTTCCCAGCATTTACTCAAAATGAAACTTCTAGTTACTTGATTGTAATTGTCTGTGCTAATTCTGGCTTTGAAAGACCACAGGAAGATGGGAACATCCTTGTCCATGATCTCTGGAGCACCTGGAACCATCTTCTTGGTAGGCCAAGCAGTTACTGTTAAGGCCAGGACAGGACTAAGTAGTAATATTTTCTGTTTTTATTTTATTTTTCCTTTTATTTTGAAGCAGACAAACTAAAACCTCTATTAGAATTTTCTCAATTGTAAAAGTAATACGTGTTTTTTCAAGATATTATGGGGAAGTAGAAAATAATAAAAAAGTGATTGCTTGGAATTTTTGACATTTTGGTGTGTTTCCTTTCTATCGTTTCTCTTTTCTTTCCTTTTCTCTTCTCTTCCCTCCCTCCCTTCCTTCTTTACTTCCTTCCTGGATTGAACCCGAGGATATTCTACCTCCAAGCTATACTCTACCTCAGCCTCCTAAATACTAAGATTACATAGTAATGCCTGGCTATGTACATTTTTCTTTGGAAAATGAGGATTGTGTTGTATACATATTGACTTCTGTATAATTTTTTTCATTTAACATTTTGAATAAGCCTTTTTTCCATGGCATTGCATCTTCTTTAAAAAACACTTTTTATAACTCTATACATTCTATCTTTGGGCTATCCTATAGCTTATTCATACATCCCTTACGGTTCTTTGGCTGTGTTGTCTAGGCTCCATTGGACCATGTTCTTATATACCCAGAATCAATCCACAATCTCCTTCATACCTTTCTTGAGAATCACTTGTTTTAGGGTGACTATCTCATTTGAAAATACTCTATTTCCATTTAATATAAAGCAAGCCAGGAAGTATTTCTCCCCATTCTTTCTCTTTCTTCCTCTTAGTCTTCCTCATTGTCCTTGAGTTTAGCTGGGAATCCAGATCTCAGAGCTATGCCTGAGCCTAGGCCCTGGCTGGCTTCATGCAGTTCTTTTACCATGCTGAATATCAGTTTCCTCATCTGTATACTGAAGAAAATTACTCATATCCTCACTCTTCCTTTCTCGAATGTCACAGGAATCGGTAAAACCTGGGAAGAAATTGCTTTGCAGAACTATGTTACAGCCAGATGGTATTTGGATATGTTCCTGTGAAAAAGTGTACATCTTGTACCTTTTCCCAGCTGGGGTGGTCTTTGCATCTCTGAGCTAATTTTCTCTAGCAGTGTGTTATCGTATAGGGTAGAAAGGAAATAAATGAGACAAACTAGGAGATCTAGTCTCTAGTTTTAATCACTTCTCCAAAGCCAAGATAATCCAAGCCTTCTGCCTTTCCTGCCTTGCCTCTTCCCATGACCTTGCTTTCCTTTTGATGTTCATTTTTGAGGGTGGAGAGTAGGAAAAAAAAATTCTCTTTTTGTTACTGTCTGAGTCAGTGGCCTTTCCTAGCCTTTGAGTTCTTGGATGAGAAAAATTGCATAGCCTACCTGACCCTTCTCTCAGGGACTCTTAAAAAAAAAAAAAAGAAAGAAAAGAAATGCTTTATTTAAATCCAAGAGCACAAGTAACCACCAGTCCATTCAGTTTAATTTAATGGTCTATAATTTAATGCCAATTTAATGTCTATAATTGCTTGGTATTCATGTTGGCACTATAAAAGGGCTGCAGAGCAAGCTTAAAACATGGTTCAACATCCTAGATTTCTTACATCTCAGTTGGATAGGCAGGCGATAGACTCTTGAAGCAGGTTATAGCTTAAGACTGCAATTTAATGAGTAGTACTGATAATTGGTTATCTATAGGACCTTGGAAGAGGAACAGATTCATTAGAGGTGAGTCAGGCAAGCTTCATTTAGGGGAAAGAATTGGACTAATGTCCTTTTAATTACCTGCTGCCAGTATTTTCAATTATCCATCCATTTCTTATCTTGTGGAAATATCTTTTGAGTATTTTGATATTATCGGATACCCACTTCCTTTCCTGCTTCTTTGTTCTCATTAGAGGTGTCACTCATGAGACTGATATGACAGCACAGAGGCTTCATTTTGGCCAGCCAGGGGAGAAATACAGAGCTTGTGGGCAGAGTTTGGAGCCTGAGTGTGAAGAAGGGCTTTGAATGCCAGCTCAGGGAATCTGAACTATAATCAAAGAGAGCCATTGGCCATTTTAGACAGGACAACAAAATCTTGAAAACCATGATTTCCAGTCACACTGGTGGCAGTGTTCAGTGTGGTTTAGGATAGAACAGATTATTTGAGAGCTGCTACAATAATTCAGGGGGGTAATGGAAACTAGTTCTTGGATAATGACAATGGTAACTGAAATAAAGAGATGTACTAATAGACACAGCAAGATATTAGAGACAGGACTGAGAGACCTGGCATGGGGGTGGAGAAAGTAGATGCTAGAGATAAATAAAAATTAATTTAGTCATTTAACAATATTTATTTATTTAGTGGTGATGGGGATTGAACCCTAGAGGCATTCTACCTCCAAGCTACACCCTCAGCCCTATTTTATATTTTATTTGGAAACAGCATCTAACTAAGATCGCTAAGAGTCTTGCTAAATTGCCGAGACTGGCTTCGAATCTGCAATCCTCCTGTCTCAACCTCCCAAGTACTGGGATTACAGGTGTGCACCACCATGCTCTGCTATTCAATAGATAGTTACCATGTACCTCCTATATTCTAGGCACTGTGCTAGGCACTGAAAAAAAATAGCAAATAACGTGTCCTTGCATGTATGGAGCTTCCAGTCTAGTAAAGAAACACAATATACAAATAAGTCAGTAAATATATACTATATCAGCTGATGATAAAATGGAAGAGAGTCCTAGGAAGGCTGTTATCTTATATAGAGTGGTCAGAAAAAGTCTCATTGTTAAATTAGCATTTGAGCTGATTCTTGGAGGAAATCGGGGGTTTTGCTGTTTAATTCTTTGAGAAAAGTGTTTCAGACAGAGAAGATAGTGCATGTGTTAGGCAATGAGATGGGAGTGTGCTGAGCTGATTAGAGGTGGAGTACGGAGGGCTTGTGCAGATTAGGCACCAGGAAAAGTAGAAGAGGGAGCTGGGGCCTAGGGCCAGGCTGCACCAGGAAGGGGCTTGGAAGCTTTAGAGCAGAGGAATGACACAGTCTGACTCCTCTTTAAATAGGATTATTCTGGTCTCTCTATTAAAAGGACTGTAAGAGAGGCAAGGTGGAGGCAGGAAGGGAAGACCAGTTAAGGAGATCTCTATGGATAATTCAGACAGGATGTAATAGAGGATTGAAACAGGGTAGTAGCTATGGAGAGGTTGAGAAGTGGTCAAATTCTGTGATGTATTTTGAAGATAGAGCCAGTAGGATTTGTTACTAAAATGGGATTTGTGGAAAAAAGAAAAAAAAATAATGAAAAAAAAAAAAAAAAAAAAAAAAAGCAAAGATGTTCCCGAGCATTTTGGCCTGAGCAACTGGAAGTTGGAGTTGCCATTTACTGAAGACTAGATGTGGGCGAGCTGCTGATGCTAATCTATCCCTGTAATTAGTGAAGAATCTGAGAACCAAGAAATGACCTGCCTTGGGTCACTCAGTACTAAAGATGGGATCAAGCCTACCAAGTCTTCTAAATACTATTCAACGCTATCTCCAGGATATGACACCTAGCTTCCCGAGTTCAATTTTAGACACGGTAAAGGGCGGGGTTAGTGAGGGTAAGAGCCAGAAGGGAGATCTGAAAATTAACCACATAAAACTGACAGTTGAAACCAGAAGGTTAGTATTCAGAGTAAAGGGCAGTCGAGGCCTGGAGAGAGGACTTTGACGAGCCAGCAAACAGGAGAGAAGAACAAATTAAAATGTACAAAAGGTAAATGAGAGTAATATGGTTCATAGAGCTTTAGTGAGAAGACCAGTCAATGATGAGGACTACAAAGTGGTCCGGAAGAATGGGACTGGAGCAAATGTCATTTGATTGGGTTTGGGAAACTGTGGTGCCCTCAAAACAACCTTCTCCAAAATTTCAAGCACTTTTTTCATTTTCATCTAGTAAGAAAGAATATATAGAGCATGCCTATAATACTAATACTTGGGAGGCTGAGACAGGAGGATTGTGGATTCGAGGCCAGCCTCAGCAACTTAGCGAGAACCTATTTCAAAATAAAAAGTGAAAAGGGCTTGGGGTATAGCTCAGAGGTTGGAATGCCCCTGGGTTCAATCCTCAATACCAAAAAAAAAAAAAAAAAAAAAAGAAGAAGCAGCAGCAGAAGAAGAAGAAGGAGAAGAAGAAGAAGAAGAAGAAGAAGAAGAAGAAGAAGAAGAAAGAGGAGGAATGTAAGAGTGTAATCATGAGATAGGGAATTTTAAAAATTCCCTTCCATCTAGTATTACCTTCTTGTAAGCATTAAACAAGAATTTGACCTTTCCTATTTCCATGTGCCCCTCTAGAAACTGAATAGGAAGCATACTTCTTGCCTACTTTGCCTCTGACAAAGGATATGAAAATGCCTTGGAAGAGAAGTGTTACATTAGTCAAGGCATCTTTTCCTGGCTGACTTTAAGTTTTTAGTTTAAAAATTATCTTGATAGGGTCATAAAAAAAAACCTTTACATTAGCTATCCATTAGATGCAGAATACATTGACCAATAAAAACATTCTTCTTTGAAACAACATAAAATATTTTAGTATCATTTTGATTAAATCTTGCTTTATAACTATGTCCATTAGACTCAGATCCTGCCTGGGCTTTTTAATTTAATTTTGAAGTCATTGTTACCCAACCACATAGTATTACCCCTGCCCCGCAGGCCATACAGGTCTTTCAGCCATCCACAGATCAGCATTGGTCCTTGTGATGAAGCACAGGATGAGGTTTTCCCTGCCGAGTTCTGAGCAGTCTGTTTCAGAGCTGCAGGCTGAGGCCCCAGTGGAGTTTAATTCTGTCCTTCCTATCCCCTTCACAGAACAGTATAGAAGAGTGGGAATGGAAATTAATTGTACCTGCCGGCATTATTAAAGTTATCAGTGCATATCCCCTTTTGGACCAGAAAGATTAAAAAGAGTGTTGTAATCAGAGAAGATGATTTCTGACACATTGGATGGGCTTCCTCCCCAGGTTAGATGTAAGGATGTGATCTGAGCTTGTTGCCTCTGGCCTGATACCACATAGCTTGGGGCTGTTCAGTCTCGGCCTCATCCTCCCACCAGCCCTGGGGGGGAAGCCAGGCTCCTTCCTGCTCTCTCTGGATGGAAGATCTCAGGTGGAAAATCAGGCCTTCTCATTTAAGACTAGTGTATTATTGCTTCACAGTCCTCATCAGATGCAGTCAGGTATCTTGGTTAGGCTATGGAGTCACACCTTGTTCAAGTGCAATCTGAAAGAAATAGGTAATTGAAGTGCGGCTCCCTGGTGATTTGGTTCATTTTAGCAAGCTTTTATTAAATGCTTTCCCCCAAGCACCACGCCAGGCCCAGACAGTTCTACCTGCATGCATGCTATGGTATTTTTTGGTTTGGAGGAAAGAGGCCCTTGTAGTTTGTGAATCAAGAAAGATCCTGATCTCAGAGTACTGGTCATATCCCAGCTTTCACTGACTTGCAGTGGGATCCAGTTTTGTATCCTGTCCAGGATTTGTTTTTCTAACCTGTAAAATAGGGTTTTGGACTAATCTTTCTAAGATTTCTCCCTGAAATTCTGTAATTAAGTGAGGGAATTCCTACAAAAATGCTTGCCAAGCCAGTAGACAGACCCTTCCTCTCCCTCTTCCGCTTCCCAGCTGCCATGAGTGAGTGGCTCTGCTTAACACATCCTCCCTGCCATGATGTACTGCCTTCCTGGCTCCAAAGCAGCCAACCCTGGGCTGAATCCTCAGAAGCCAGGAGCCCCAAACAAACCTTTTCTGTTTTAAAAGTTGATTATCTTAGGTATTTCTCCCCCCCACCCCCACCCCCCACACACAGGGTGGACCTTTCCCTTTGGTTGTTTTGGTACAGGATTGAACTGTGGGGAGTGGGTGGGTGGGTTCTACTTCCAAGCTATACCTTCAACCTTTTTTGGGGGGGCTAGGGCACAGGGGATTGAACTCATGGACATTCTACACCCTCAGTCCTATTTTATTTTTTATTTTGAAACAGTCTCACTAAGTTACAGAGGGCCTCATTAAATTACTGATGCTGGCCCTGAACCTGTGGTCCTCCTGTCTCAGCTTCCCAAGTACTGGAATTACAGGCATGTCCCACCATGCCCAGCTTATTTTTTAATTTTGAAATGGGGTCTCCCTGAGGCTGTCAGCCTCTTTCTGAGGCTTGCCTCGAACCTATAATCCTCCTGTCTCAGCTTCCCAAGTACTGGGATTATATGCCTGTGTCACCACGCGTGGCTTCTGTGTGTGTGTGTGTGTGTGTGTGTGTGTGTGTGTGTGTGTATGTGTGTGTAGCTAGAAGCAGTCTACCTCTGAGCTACACCCCCAGCCCTATTTTATTTTGAAATAGGGTCTCACTAAGTTCCTGAGGGCCTCACTAAGTTGCTGAGGCTAGCCTCAAACCTACAATCCTACCCTCACAGCCTCCCAAGTACTTGGATTACAGGTGTGCACCACCACACCCAGCTCCCTTTGTATTTTAGTATTTTGTGAGGATACTTTGTGACTCTGCACACATTCTGCTTCTACTTGTGTTAGTTCATTCCCTATCACTATGACAAAATGCCCATGATAATCAACTTTTAAAAAAGGAAAGGTTTCTTTGGGGCTCAGGATCTCAAAGGGTTCAGCCCGGGATGGTTGCTTTGAGCCCACGGCGAGTCAGACATTATGGCAGAGAGTATGTGTTGAGCAGAACTGCTCATTCATTGCAGCTGGGAAATGAAAGAGGGAGAGAAAGGGTCCGTGTCCCAATACCCTCTTCAGAGTCCACACCTCCTAAATGTGCTGTCACCTCAACAGTGTCACGGGCTGGCATCCAAGCCTTTAACATATGTACCTTTGAAGGACACTTATCCAAACTGGGCACTCCTCATCCTTTCTCACTAAATTTTAGCATCTAAAGATGCTTCTTAACTGGAACATTTTCAGTTTTACAAAGAGAGCACCACAGACAGATGGCTTTTATGAAGGTTACTCTGAGATGTTTGGTTGCAGGAGACATTAGAAAAGTGAGAACAGAACTGGGGTTGAGCTCTGTGGGAGAGTGCTTGCCCAGCATGTGCAAGGCCCTGAGTTTGATCTCCAGCACCACAAAAAAAAAAAAAAAAAAAAAAGTGTGAGAACACTTAGAAAGCTATTATATAGTAGTTCATTTAAGAGGTGCTAGAGTCCTAAACAAAGACAGAGGAGTAGAGAAGTTGGGAGAGATATTCCAGTTCCATTTGGAATCAGAAAGAACAGGATTTACATTTTGTGCTGTAGATTTAAATGCTGGGAAAAATCTGAGACAGAAAAAATAATATTTTCTCTAGATTATCAAATGTCTATATAATCTCCAGGTTACTCTTCTAAAAACCAGAGCAGTTCACTTTCTTAAAGGTATTATAGATTTCACTGAATGCTGTTTCGCAAGATTGCTTCTCCTCTTGGACAACTCTGAGACCAAATTCCTATTGTTCAACCCAGAGCTGTTTTGTAATCCCCAGCATACCTGTGCTCATCATTTGGTTATATATGTGCTCAAATGAGATGGTATTCCCATGGCCCAGAGGCTGCTTCCATTGGCCCTGTTCCCAAATTTCTGCCACTTGCTGGCTTAACTCGTATCCTTCTCTCTTGGGTTCATAATGGGTGCTCTCTGTCCTAACACAAAATCTGACCTGAAAGTGTACACTATGTTCTTCTGATTTAACATATTAGGTAAGCATTTCTTATTGGCTTTTCCAGAGAAAGAAAATAAGCAAGCCAGCAAAAAGAGAGAGGGAAAAGGGGGGCTCAGTTCTTACCTTCAGAAAGCAGCCCGGGAAAGGTGTTTTTTGTTTGTTTGTTTGTTGTTTTTGTTTTTTACTTGAGGTGGTGAAGTTTTGCAGTATAGCTCTGCAAGGGAGTTGGAAAGAGCATTTCAGTTTTTCATGACCAGAAGTTTTAGTTTATAGAATTACTTGGAGAAAATTTTGGAATTGGCTCAATTATTTAGGGTTGTACTGGACCCCAGGTAGATAGCTTGCTTGAGCTTAGCAGGAAGGAGTTTTGCTCCAACAGCTACAGAGGGCACACTCCTCTAACATTCTGGAGTCCTGCCGAATTTCTGAAAACCCCCTTATGAGCTATATGAAACAATAGCCCTTTGAATATATTTCTGCTGCTGCTGATATGAGTGGATGAAACTGGCAGGCAGATGATGGAGGTAATGGCGTCCTTGTCCCGGGCAGGGAGGTCATGAAAATTGGATCTGTGGTTGAGAGAGGAATTTCAACACACATTCAAAAAGCTCCTCACATAGATTGTCTGAGTTCCTCAAGCCTGCCTCATGCCTTCCTCAAACACTTTTGACTCCTTCTGGCCTGTAAGACTCTTGCTTCACAGGTTCAAATTTGAGTCTACAAATAAGCTGAAGAAAGTGGTAAAGAGCAGGGAAGCCTTTTTTAGGAGATACCACAGCATAGGAAAAGAACATCAGACCAGGAATCAGGTAACCCTAGAGAGGACCCAGGGCTCCAGATGGTTTCTATGTTTATTTTTCTTATTGGTTTAATTTCCTACCACAATTTTGACATTCTCTTCTGTATTTTGACTATAGTCTTAGATAAATAGTTAAGGAAGGTAAATCTCAATTAGAATTTGGTTTTTGGCTAAGACCATTGTAAGTATTCAGATTTTGCAAAATTTGAGTAGAGTAGAGACTAGGAGAAAAAGAGCAGGCATAGTTTTGCCAAGATCTCTTTTCTAGTTTGCTATTTTATTTATTTTTTATTTTTTGGTGCTGGGAATTGAACCCAGGGGCATTTGACCTCTGAGGTACACCCCTAGCCCAATTTTTTTTTTTTAAACAGGGTCTCACTGAGTTGCTAAGGGCCTTGCTAAATTGCTGGGGCTGGCCTTAAACATGTGATCTTCCTCTCAGCCTCCCAAGAACTAGGATTACAGGCATGCACCACCACTCTTGGCTAGCTAGCTCTCAATTTTAGAAACAGTGTTGCTGGGAATGGTGGTACAAGCCTGTAATCCCAGTATTGGTAGGCTGAGACAGGAGGATTTCAGGTTTGAGTCTAGACTTAGCAATGTAGCCAGACTTATAGCAATCTAGTGAGATTCTGTTTCAAAATTTAAAAATAAGATAAAATAGAGCTGGGGGGGTGTACCTCTGAGGTAAAATGCCCCTGGGTTCAGTCCCCTGAAACACAAACACACACACACACACACACACACACACACACGCTAATGCTAATGAATATAGAAAGAAAATAGTGTCTTTTTTTTTTTTTTTTTTTTTTGCTTTGGAATGTCTATATCCAAAAAAAAAAAAAAATTCTCAAACTCTCCAAAATATTTAGGGTTAATTAAGAATTATTAGGACATACTCCAAGCTTAGTGTACTCTTTATGCCTAGGATGTCTACACAAAGTTAGCACACACTAGCTTGGAGACCCCGAGGAGTCTTCTCAACTTGCTGATTTCAATCCTACATGTTTGTCTGCAAAGCCCTAATGCCTTGAGGAATGCGGAACTGACAGTCCATCCTATCTACCAGCTAGAAGGACATCTTGATTAAATTAGTGTCAGGGAGGGGGGTGGTGGAGAGAAAGGCACAGTGACACAAAGGGCGTTTTGAAGAACCCTGTAGTGCCTGTGGAGAATGAATGCAGAGAATGAATGTTCTCCTTAAATATGGCCATGACCTGCAGCTCCACACATGGCAGAGACACAGCTCAATTGTCCCCAGAGTTGGGGGGGTGGGGTTGATAGGGGAGAGGCCAGCAAGGGCCACGTTCTTCATCTCCAAGTGGAGAGGACAGCCTGGCATGGAAAGGCAGGAATGCAGGAAGGCCCCTGGTTGCTTTCTTTCTGCTCTAACTATGGCAGGCAATTCTTTGACCATGTTTCTTGTTTTGGGAATGGATTAAGGAGTGGTTTCCTTCTCCAAGGTTGTTGAACCCTCTCTCTATCCTCTGTTCTTATCTTCTGAGTTCTAGGGGATTCCTAAAAGCACCCATTGTATTTAGCTTCTTTCTGCCCCTTCCTTGGGGCTCCCGCAAAAGATTGCTGCCTGAACTCTGTAGGGCAGAGTAAGAGGCAGTGCCCCCAAGACAGTGCCTGCCCTTGTCATTTGTTCACCATCCTCATCCTATTCATCCTTAAGTCCCAGGACCAAAGCAGAGAACACATAGACTGTTGATAGCTTCCACAGGACTGCCCAGGTCAGTGGGAAAGCAACTATGCTTTCTAGCTAGGTAACCCCTTGGCTCAGTTCCACTGTACTGTGGCCAGGGAGCTTGGTGAGACATGCTTATGCCATTTGCCCTTTGAACTGCCAGCCATCCAAATATAGCAAATGAATTTAAAAGCTGATTAAGTTTTGGATTCCCTTCCTCTAACCAGAATATCCCAGCAGCTTATTTTTGTCTCTCTGCATATATGCTTCTCTTTTCAACAGATGGAACTACAACCTTTTCAGCAGCATATACTGAGGATTTAAAAACGGATGCACCAAGAATATTCTTTTGTTCTATCCTTCTCTTTATTGCTATGAAAGCTTATGACCTTTGTTCCCCCCATTTTTACCCAGTAATTATTAGGTGATTATTATATACACGGCCCTATACAGGATGGGAGTACAAATATGATGAAATAGATTGTGATAATTGTGATAAAAGATATTGTGAGTTCAAATTCCAACTCCACCATTTAGTAGCTACTATCGTGGCTACTATCATGGCTCAACCTCCCTAAAGTTTAGCATCTATAAGATAGAATTCATAATAATAATTTTCATAGAGTTATTGCAAAGATTAAATGAAGTTATGCCTATTAATGGTTAGTAGATAGTAGAGACCAAGTAAGCATAAGCTACAATTATTTTTATTAATTATGAATTGGAAGATATAGTTCAGATCCTTCAGATGCTTATGCTGTAGTTGAAAGGGGAGAAGATATTTGCATGAATAACTCTGATCAAAGCAGTGTAGATATAATAAGTATCCCATACATGGCAGAGATAATAATTGCTAGAAAATATACTGCAAGTAGTAGAGGGAAAGCTCATTAATTGTATCTCCCAGGAATTTGCCCCTACACAGCAGGTTTTAATTTTGCCTGTTAAATAGGAAAAACACACATTTTCTTCTCAGTACTTCACTTTTGATACCAGAAGAAATTCTCCAATTCTCTGTGGACAACAACTGGGTGTCCTAGTTAGCACAACCACTACAATTTAAGTGCTCAATCTCACAAGACTACCCCCACTTTGGAAACCAACTAAAAGTTCAGGCCATCACCTATGATTCTGATGGACTGGATATAAATCAGAGGTTTATATGACACCCCTTCCTCAGGTTTCATCATTTGCTAGAACAGTTCATAGGACTCAGAAAAACAATTAGTGTACTTGATTGCCAGTTTATTATAAAAGGACGCAACTCAGGATGTATAGGGCAAGGACCTGAGCTTCCATGCTCTCTCCAGGCATGCCTTCCTACCAGCACCTCCAGGTACTCACTTCAGCCTGCAAGCTCTCTGAAACCCATCCCCTTGAGTTTTTATGGTGGCTTCTTTACTTAGGCATGATTGATTAAATCATTGGTCATTTGTGATCAGCTCAACCTTCAGCCCCTCTCTTCTGCCCTCTGTAGAGGTTGAGGGGTGAGGCTGGAAGTCCCAACCCTCTAATCACATGGTTTTGTTCCCCTGGCAACCAGCCCCATCCTTAGGGGCTTCACAAAGGTCACCTTATTAACATACACTCAGGTGTGGTTGAAAGGTCCTTGTTATGAATAACTAAAGATGGTCCTTTCACCTTTATCAATATTATCACTTAGGAAATTAGAGGATTTTATGAGCTATGTGCCCATAACTCTGACTGAAGACTAACATATATATTTCTTATAGTATCACAACATTGCACTTGCTTTTGAACATTATATAAGAGGAATCACATTGTATGTAGTCTTTTGTATTTTCCTTCTTTTGTTTGCCATGGTTTGTAGGATTTATTCATGCTGTTGCATAAAGCCATACCTTGCTTATTTTCACTGCTATTGAGGTGCATCAAATATATTATAATTTACTTATCTATTTTGTTATCAATGGACATTTGGGCTGTTTTCAGCTTGGAACCAACACACATTCTTATAGCTTATTTTGGCATATAAGTGCTGAGATTTCTAGGATATATACTTAGTAGCAAGTGGCTGGGCCAAAAGATAGGCATATTTTCTTTTTTACTACATAATACTAAACAGTTTTTCAAAGTAGCTATTTCAAACCAGCAATTTATGAGAGTTTTCATTTTTCTGCATCCTTATTAATGTATGATATGGTCAGATTTTTAATGTGAGCTATAGTTGTGTTTTAATTTTAGCTATTGTCCTATTGCTTTCACTTTGCATTTGTCTGATTGCTAATGAATTTGAGAGCTTTTAAAATTTTTTAACTATTTGAATATATTCTTTTGTCTACTCTGAAAATTAACCTTTTGTAGGTTGTATGTGTAAACATAATTTCCTATGTATGCCTTGCTTTTTTTTCTTTGCATATTTTCTTTTGGTTAATAATAATAATTTTAATGTAGTTGCATCGGTTTCCTTTTATGATTAGTGTTTTTTCTGCAATGTATAATAGGCCTCTAATGGTATATAAAGTCTTTCACTGTTTCCTAAATATTGTATATTTTTGCCTTTCACATTATGATCTTTATTCCATTCCCCCGAAATAGATTAGGGGTACAATTCCATTTTTTTTCAAATGACTAGGTAATTTCCATAGTATCACTGATTGAAAACTGCATTCTCTCCTCTCCGTACATACTTTTTAGTTGTTGTTATTTTGATACTAAAAATTGAACCCAGGGACAGGGGTGGAGGGATCACCTTTGAGTTATACCTTTGACTCTTGTTTTGAAACTGGGTTTTACTAAGTTGTTGAGGCTGTCCCTAAGTTGTTGAGACTAGCCTTGAACTTGTGATCCTCCTGACACAGCCTCCCAAGTATTGGAGATTACAAGCATGTACCGCTACACCTAGTTGTTGGGACTTCATTCTGAGAGGAAACCCTCTCAGGTTTATTCATAGGAAAATTATATGATGGTGCTGCTATTTCAGAATTAGGAGGCCTCTGACAGGGTAATAGGTGCATGTGATACCATAGCAGTGTCAGGTGTCAGATATATCTTGAAGGAAAACTTAACAGCATATGGCCACCTATTAGAGAATTCAAAGTCATTGATTGCTTCTTTCTGGGCTTTTTTGTTTGTTTTTGCAGTGCTAGGGATTAAATTTAGAGCCTTGCACATGTTGGGCAAGTGCTTTACCACTGAGCTATACCTCCAGCCAGATTCCTTTTTGTTTTTAATGTTAATATCAATTAGAAAAGGCCAGTGTGCTGTTACACAACGCGAGCTGCTGGTGAAGCTGACATTTACACATATGTCCAGAAACCAGATGCCCAAACCCTCCTCAGACTTCAAATGTCCCCATATAAGACTTAGGGACATTCTACCTCCAAGCCACACTCCCAGCCCTTTTTTATCTTTTGTTTTGAAACAGGGAGGGTTCTGCTAGGTTGCTGAGAGTCTCTCTATGTTGCTGAAGCTGGCTGTGAACCTGTCATCAATCCTTCTGTCTCAGCCATGCAAGTACTGAGATTACAGTAATGTGCCACCAAGCCTAGCTTCATGTAAGACTTTTTTATGTGCCAGTTTTTAGAACTTCTGGTAGAATTTCTCTGTTTGGTAGACTTTACATCACCAGAGGATCCCTGAGATTTGAATCTGGACTCTCTATCACTTAGTTAATTTCAGAAATGCCTTTTATTTGAGGTAGCGTCAACCTCCTTTTTGATAGACTGTGGGTTTTAAAGGAAATGAGGGACCATATTTAAAACCTCAGGCTTGCTTCTCTCTTGTTTTACCAGATGCTTTGGTTACCGTGGCCTGGGAAATGAACAATTTTGAACCATAAGTATGACAAACCTTCACTCCCACCAGTATCCCTTTATTCTTTAATGCAAAGCACATTTCAGTGCCTATTAGGTATCTAGAATTGCATGAGGCCCGAATTGCACTACACCCGGTGAAGGCTACAAATATAAAATAATCTCTATGTTCAAGGTTTAAACTCAGAGTTATACTTTTAGAAATGACAATTTAGGTCAGGCAGACCAACCTTTAGGCCTCTTTGGAGCTGTTTTCCTCTAAGAGACAGCTGCCATTCTAGAAAAGATAACTGAGGGGCAAGAAATTGAACAGGTCTTCGAATAAATTTTATAGAGCTAGCAGAACAAATATTGGCTCTCAAGACCATGGTAGGGGAGGCCTGATTAAATTCCCCCAGGCTTGGGATATACTAAAGGGATACAACTTGGAAGTAAGGGTAAACCAGCTGGGCTTGGTGGCACATGCTTGTAATCCCAATACTTGGGAGACTGAGATAGGAAGATCACAGGTTTGAGGACAGCAACCTAATGAGACTCTCAGCAATCTAATGAGACCCTGTTTCAAAATAAAACATAAAATAGGGTTAGTGGTGTAGCTCAAAGGTGGACTGTCCCTGGGTTCAATCTCTAGTACCACAAAAAAAAAGTAAGGATAAATCAGAAATAGACTTCAGTAATCTCACAGGGACAGAAACCTAGCTTCAAATTATCTTAATCTCTAATTGAAGGTATCAACTCCAGGTAGGTAATACAAAGAAAACTACATGTAGTCCAGGAATGGTGGTTCATGCCTATAGTCCCAATACTTGGGAGGCTGAGATAGGAGGATTGCAGGTTCATAGCCAGCCTCCGCAACTTAGTGAGACCCTCTACAATGTAGTGAGACTCTGTTTCCAAATAAAAAATGAAATAGGGCTGAAGATGTAGCTCAGAGGTAGAATGCCCCTGGGTTCAATCCCTAGTACCAAACTAACTAAATAAACTAAAATTAAAAAATGGACAGAATCCAAAGGGGAAATAGATAAATCATCAATCTTAGAAGTGATTTAATTTACTTGTCTTAGTGAATGATTAAACAATTAGAAGAAAAAAAAAAAAAACAGTGAAAATATAGATTTGAAAAGTAACAAACTTGGCCTCAATGACATGTTTGGACATTGTGTCTAACCATTGAAGACGGATACACATTCTTTCTAAGTGTGTGTGGAACATTTATAAAGTTTAAGCCTGAATTAGAGAGAACCCATTTAGGAGCTTAGGTGAGCACTGGAGCTGAAAATTGGAAATCTGCAGTTCTAAACTCTAGACTCAGCGGGAGCAAGGTACCAGCAAGAGGGAAGGTGCCCTCCCCCAAGGATATGATTTGTTTTGTTTTGTGGTGCTAGGGATGAACCTAGGGTCATTCCACCTCCCAGCTGCATTCCCAGCTCTATTTAATTTTGAGGCTAGCCTTGAACATGTGATTCTCCTGTCTCAGCCTTCCAAATACTGGGATTACAAGCATGAGTCACTATGCTCAGCTAGGATGTGTGTGTGTGTGTGTGTGTGTGTGTGTGTGTGTGTGTGTGTGTGTGTGTTTGGGGGGGGGGCTGTATTTTGGCCAGGACCGATGGAGATGGCTGCATGTGTGATTAGTGTGGACAAAGACAAAAGGCTGCAAGCCTGTAGCTATAGAAAACTCATCCAGGCGCAGATCTTCCCAGCCCCAATGAAATGCATTTTAATTTTCTACCAGCAAAGGATTCTACTCAGTGTCCCAAACTTGGCTCCATGCCCCTTTTAGGTCCAGCCCTGGCACCTGGGCCATCAGGAAAGTGCTATTTTCATAATTAAACCCCCTGGAGCTTCTTCCTCTCTTGACAGTAGTATTCTAAGACCGCTCTAGGATTTCTAACACTACACAGATCCCTGGATGATAGATTTGCTGCTGGGTTCCTCTTTCTTAAAGTATTTAATCAGCGATTTTCCCTGTGCCCCAGGCATTTCCTGTAGGGGTGCTGCTGACTGGTTTATTTCCTACCAGGCTGCCTTCCCCCTCTCAGAGTTGGCACTGCCAACTTTCAGATGAACGCTATTAACTCCTATTCTCCCAGCCTCCCCCAGGTCCAGCCATCTGGGAGCCACACAGGCATTTTGCCTACTCCCCCAGCTCCTCAAATTCCTTATTGTAGGAGGACATATGCTTGCAAGTGCCTTACCATTCTGGCTTTTTTTCTTTCCTTCTTGCCCAGTTCCAAGCCACTGATTGCTTTTCTTCCTGAGTTCATGCTATAGCTGCTGAGAGATTTGTGTTCTGGTATTGCTTATTTGCCTTTATGTCTTTTGTCCTTTGTGCCCCAGTCTACTCAAGAGTGCCCACTGGAGTCTCCTACATACCATTTTGATGCCTTTAGTGTCTGGCTTGGGAAATAGGGTAGTCACTCACCTTCAGGATGACCTCAAGAAATGCTTGTGGCATGAGAGATGAGGGCCTGAAGACATACCCCTACTCTGCCCAAGTCATTATCCAAAAGAGTAAAAGATGGAAATTTGCCAAGAGAACGATCACAGTGATGGTTTAAGAAACAAAGGCTCAGACATGATTTTCTCTTTCATTTTAAGGAATGTTGTTCTGAGCTTATTTTCTTAGCATTAAGATAAGTCATTCTAAGAGATTGAAGCAACCATGAAGGAATGTCCAGACTGTGTTTCAGATTGGGCCATCAGCAGTCTTGGGAGAGCAGAGGGCCTTCAGTCTCTTCCTGTTCCAATCCCCTCTGCTCTGTCCCAGTGCAGTGGGACTCAATCTTGTCCAGATTATGTGTTTCCCTGAAAGAGGCTATAACAGAGCATAGTCAGCATCCACAGAGGGCAGGAGCTCATGCTTTGCCAAAAAATGGAGTTTCCCCCTGGGCCACTAGTATCACTTGTGGTTTATCATGTGTGACAGCTCACATGTTCCAGAGCTTCTGGAAAAGCCTTAAGGAAACGACTTTCAGAAGCAAGTGCTCTAGAAGAGTGAGGTCCTGGATTTCATCAAATCAGAACTTGGTGATGGGCAGTCTTGGTATTCTCTGATGTAGGCAGTAGGGAGCTCTTATGCATTTTTTTTTTTTTTTTTTTTTGCGGTACTAGGGGTTGAACTCAAGGGCACTCTACCTCTGAGCTATACCCCCAGCCCTATTTTTTTATTCTTTATTTTGAAACCAGGTCTCACTAAGTGCCTCACTATGTAGCTGAGGCTGGCTGCGAACCTGGATCCTCTGGTCTCAGCCTCCCAAATGCTGGGATTACAAGCATGCGCCACCACGCCTGGCTCCTCTTATGCATATTTAATTTCCACTTTCTCCTATCTGCTAAGCACTTTTTTACCTCAGTCTTTCTTTGTTTTGTTTTTTTGTTTGTTTGTTTTGTTTTGTTTGCTTGCTTGCTTCAGAACTACGTATTTTCAAAAGTCATTGTTAGTTTAGTTCTTATGGAAACTGTGGAGGAAAATAGATTATCCAGTAGTAGGCATAAGGAAAAACAATGAGCCTTCTTCCCTGTGGGTCAGTAGAGGCCTTATTGGAGGGATTTAGCTAAAATTCTGCCTGAGGAGTAACTTCTAGGGGCCTTCACAATCCCATATATCATGATCATTAACACATTTGAGAGTACTCAAGTTTGTTGGAAAGAGTATTCAAGCAGATACTGAGAGGGATGAATTCTAATATTAATATCAGTTAACATTTATTGAACATACGAGGTCCTAGATTCTGTGGGTTTGGGGTTTTGGGTTTTTTTTTTTTTTTTTTTTCGTACTAGAGATTGGGCCTAGGGGCATTTTACCTCCCAGCTATACCCCCAGCCCTTTTATTTTTTGTTTTTAAAACAGGGTGTCCCTAAGTTGCTGAAATTCTCACTACTTGCTGAGGCTGTCATCGAATCTGTGATCCTCCTGTCTCAGCCTCCCAAGTACTGGGATCATAAGCTTGTACCACCATGCCTGTGTCTAGATTCTGTTTTAAGTATTTTATATGGATTATCCTATTATAGGATTATTGTTATTATTATCCTATTTTACAGCTGTGAAAGGTGAGGCATTGTGTGCTTAAATAATCTACCCAAGGTCCTACAGTTGGGGAGCAGTAGTAGGATTCCAATCCTTTTCTAGAACCTGTATATTTTACTCTCTTCTAATACTGCACATGGCCCTAGATAGAATACTGAATAGCTGTGTGACACAGGAATATGCATTTCAACTCTTTGGTCTCTCCTGTGAACTGTAACCACAAAGAGCACATGTGGTTAACCTCTTACAGCATTTCCACTTTTAATAGTGTACATGAAAAAAATGCAGCTATATTGTTTTATTGTTAGCATGTTAACATATGAAAGCATAGTGTTTAAGTCTATACTAAACTTTGATCTAATTGATTCAAAAACCATTAGCCTTAGCCAGACTTGGTGGTACACTTCTGTAATTCCAATACTTGGGAGGCTTGAGACAGGAGGATCAGAGGTTCAAGACCAGCCACAGCAATTTAGTGAGATCCTCAGCAAACTGGAAAGACTCTATTTCAAAACAAAAGCTAAAAGGGGCTGGGTTGTAGCTTGGAGGTAGAATGCTCTTGGATTCAATCCATAGTACCAAAAAAAAAAAAAAATGTGATTATTTTACGGCTGCTGCATGCAGTGCAGTAGGCTAGGCACCATGGAAGACAGAACGATACTTGAAAAGTTATAATCTATCTCTTCTATTAATTTGAGATGATTTTGTATTTTAGTAACTTTGGAATTTTTCTAAAGTAGTAAATTCTTTAGATAATTCAACAGGAATCATATTGTGAAACCATTTATGTTTCAGAAGACAAATTCTGACTATGTCAGGTTTCTGACATTTCTTATAAAATGTGACTTTTGTCCCTGGGAAAGTTTAGAAATGTGACTTTGGTCCCTGGGAGAGTTTAACTAAACCCATTAACTTCTGAGTGAAGCAGTACTGGTGAGATTAGTTTTTATGGTGCTTACAAGCTCAAGGGATTCTTTAAAAATGGAATGTGACTGTGCTGGGTGTCACTTATACTGAAGCAGTATCATTATAACCTGAAATATCTGTTCGTCACTTTCAAAAGCAAACTCAAAGAAAAAGATGTATGTAATAGCTGGGTTCTTTTAAATCAGATTTCCATTTCTGTCAAGATGGATTCAATATCTGACTTGCCTGGAGTTAAGAAACCTATTGGCTGAGATAGGGTAAAAATGGATCCTAAGCTAGAAAACTAACAATTCTATTTCTAGTAATAACTTTGAGATGGGAAGAATTGCATTCTGAAAGGCTCAGATATAGAACTAACATATATCTTTCTCAGCAGATTGTAAGCGTTTAAACTATTTGTTTCATATTCAAACCACAAGTGTCTGACACAAGATAGGTGTTCTATAAATATTTGCTGATGAACATTTTTTTGTTCATTCTCTAAAATCCAGTCATTTTCCCCATTGCTGAGATGCAGTAATTGAACCTGCTTTGAACTGTCTGACCAGCCACCTTAAGAAGATACATACATTATTTAGTTCCTGTGTTGTTGGTGGGCTTCAGTCCCTAAACTTCTATTTTATTAATTGTACAATT
Source organism: Graphiurus murinus (assembly GCA_004027655.1). Taxonomy (NCBI): domain Eukaryota; kingdom Metazoa; phylum Chordata; class Mammalia; order Rodentia; family Gliridae; genus Graphiurus; species Graphiurus murinus. Next base: position 10,544 of record PVLC010013195.1, on the reverse strand, counting down.
ATTCTATTTAAATCTGCATGACTCATTAATGAGTTGTAAAATAAATTCAGTGGGTTATGACCAACATAAAAACTAGAAAACAATAGGAAATATCAGAATGTACTGCACATAAGTACTTTTATTATAGACATACATATACTGGGTTGCAATAAATACTAATATTTTATATATTAGTAATAAATACTAATATATATTAGTATATATATTATTTATATATACTAATATATATAAATTAGTATATATATAAATATACTAATTTATATATATTAGTATATATATATATTAGTATATATATATTATATATATATACTAATATATATATATTATATATATATATATTATATATACCTGGGGGGGGTACCAGGGTTTGAATACAAGGGCATATTCTATCTCCAAACTATACCTCCAAGCTCTATTTTTTATTTTGAAACAGGTTCTCATTAAATTGTAGAGGTCCTCACTAAGTAGTTGAAGCTGACTATGAACCTGTGATCGTCCTGTGTCAGCCTGTCAAGTACTGGGATTACAAGCATGTGCCACCACACCCAGCTAGCTGTATATTTTTGAACATCTTCATATACTCATCTTTGTTCAAAAGATAAAAGCATCTCTGGTGTCCCTCTTACCACTGCTCTATACAATTTTTGCACTGCAGTATATTTGGAGCATTATTATTATTGGTGTGTGTGTGTGTGTGTGTGTGTGTGTGTGTGTGTGTTTGTGTGTGTGTTGTGTTGGGGAGCAAACCCAGGGCCTTGCACATACTAGGTAAGTGCTCTACCACTGAGCCATTCCCCCAGCTCCCTATTTGTATATTTACATGACCATGGTCTCCTCAGAGTATAAGGTCCTAACTGGAGCCTGGTTTTCCTGGAGCCATCATTGATGCTTAACTAGTGAATGGGAAATAGGCAGAGCCCTGCTTGCCTAGGATTTGCAAGGATTGTACTTGATGGGTACTCTGGAAGTCATTGTTGAGCTCTGACCTGCAGGATCACCACCCACTGCAACCTGCAACCTCAGTTCCATACCACAGCACCATTTTGGTGGACCAAATTGGGTAGAGGAGAGGCCAGACTCAGTGCCTACTATCACCTAGTGTTGGCCCTACTGCCAAGCAGCTGCTCCTTTTAGCCCTCTCCTCCCCTCCCCATCAGAAGCATTTTGGGCAGAGCGCCAGCTCAGGAACCGTGGCCTGTTTGAAGTGGTGAGTGAGTGCCCTGAAACCCTCACCCTGTGTCTGGTGGTGATTCTCCTGCTGCCAGAGCTTAATAGGAGGTTCATGTCCCTTTCCTCTGAAATCTGTAAATGTGAATTCAGTTTTTAACTGGATTTGCTTTAACAGTTGGCCTCTGAAATATCTTTGGGGTGAGGAGGAGATGCCAGCACTGGTGAAGGAAATCTGTGCCCTTGAAAATTGGATTCTTTTTTAGAAAACTGCTGACACAAGCTAATCAGCTCAACTAAATGACCCTACTGTTTCTACCTGCTGACAGGTAGGGATGGGGCTGAAATTAGCTCTTATCACATGACAGAGACCTGCCTTCTTTTTGTTTTCTTTCTTTTCTCTCCTTCCTTCCCTCCCTCATACAAATAAGGGTAAACTACTTATGGCTGTCAAATAATACAGCTTTATAGTTTAGATAGCTAATAAAATAAAAAACAGCCCTACTCCCTTCTTGGAAAATACACTGTAAGGATCTGAATAACTAGAGAATCAGGGAATAGGTGATTTCTCTGATAAGAACTGGTTTAAAAGCCCTTTCATAAGCCGGGCATGGTGGCGCATGCTTGTAATCCCAGCATTCGGGAGGCTGAGACCAGAGGATCCGGGTTCACGGCCAGCCTCAACTACCTAGTGAGGCACTCTGCAACTTGGTGAGACTCGGTTTCAAAATAAAGAATAAAAAATAGGGCTGGGGGTGTAGCTCGGAGGTAGAATGCCCCTGAGTTCAATCCCCAGTACCGCAAAAAAAAAAAAAAAAAAAAAAGCCCTTTCATGATGGGCATTCTTTGGGAAAAGTTAATAGACAAACCCATTAGAGCTCAGGAGATACACTGACTTAAAGAGGTCCAAAGATGAGTTGCCAGCCTAGTGTCCAGTCCGCCCAGAGTGTGTAGCCTGGTATTTTGGTACATTTCTGCTGCTAAGTCTTTCTTCTGAGCAAGGAGCCTTTGGAACGTTATAGTCTTTGGGGAGATGAGGTTGTACATTTCAGCTCTGTCATCCAATGCTGTTATCTGTTGGAAAGGAATTTTCTACCCTGTTTTGTAAGTGCACAGCTGTCAGGAGCTATTGTAATCTTATTGTGTTTGGACCAGCCCCGCCTTGTCTTCACAGCAGGCAGAATGGGGGCTCCCTGAAAGTCACTCTGGCCAAACAGTTTTGTGATAAGTTTCAAAATAAAAGATCCAGGCCTGAGCACGCCATCACGCTTCCTATTCCATAGATCCAGCAGTGTTAACTGTGCCACATCTCTATTCTAATTTTAGACAGTCTCTCTCTCTCTCTCTCTCTCTCTCTCTCTCTCTCTCTCTCTCTCTCTCTCTTTCTGTTCTTTCTTCCCTTGACAAAGATTACTATGCAAACATTTAAGAGAAAAACTTTTCCCAAAGTAATTTTTTCCCCTGACTTCTGTATGGTTTCCTGCAATGTTTAGATGACTCATTCTTTTCCAAGAAATTTTAAAGAAAAGAGATGCAGGCTGTATATTGCTGCACAAAGGCTGAACTGTAAATTCTTTTTCTTCCCTGCCTAGAGACCCCTTGCTTCTTTATGAGGAACGGAAAGACTCTACAGTCTTCATTGTCCTGTACTTGGCCTCATCAGGCTTTGTTGTTCCTAGGAATAAATGTGCCCCTTGTCTTTGGGCGGGCCCCTTGCAGCTTCCCAGCTCTGTCAACCCCTGCACAGTGGCCAGCATTGAAGCCCTTCCTGCACCATGCTTTCCCTCTTACCCCAAAGACACACAGTAGGTTTCTGAAGTATAGAACCGGTAGCCTTTTATCATCTGTGAAAAGAGAGGCGCTGGCCATTTCCTGCCTCTCTCCAGTGTCAGAATTGCTCCTGATTGTCAGGGGCTGTATCATCCATTTGAACTGAGCTAGCAACTCCTGTATTCCCAACCCAGCCCTCAGCCAGAGGGAGTGGTAAGTCAGATCGTTTAAGCAGCCTGTTCAAATAAACAGGGATAATAGTTGAGTGGTCCTCCCAACTAATCAGTACAGGAAAGGAAACATCTGCCTGGCTTAATTGCTGTTTTATTGGTTAGGCTTTCCCTTCCCCCTCTCACTAAGTTATTTAAGTCATGGGTTCATGGGTAAGCAACAGGGTAGAGGATCAGGAGCTTTCTCCTTTAACCTCTGCCATTTAACTATAAGGAGATGGTTAGAGAGGCTGGGGGAACTAGCCTGGAGGCGGGGAGGGCAGGGTGGTGGAAGTGATACTCTGGTCACTTCCTGACCCTGTTGCTGACTGGAGGCTGGTGGTGAGTCATTTCTCCTCACTTCACCTCCTTGGGCCTCTGCTGCTTCGGTGGAGCTCAGCTTTCTTCATGATGGGAGAGGCTGGGGTGTGAGGTTGTAGATGAAAGGCATTCATTCCCTCTTGTGGCTTCTTCCAGAGGTTGAGGTCACTGGATGAGAGACACTAGGAATGGTAAATTTAAGACTGGAAAAGTGCCCCCGAAGCCCTCTGTTTTGCAGAGTATCTGGGTCCCTGAGGAGAACTTGCTCATTATCTTCTTTATGGTGTTAAGTCAGCCAACCAATTGTACACTGAGGGGGTGGGTTTTGAATCTAATATGGCTGCAAGGAGCCAGGAAAAGATCATGTGGAATCACAGAGTGGCAGAGGTTGGAACAGACCTTAGGAGTGTTTCAGCTGAAGGTTTTCATTTTATAAAAGAGAAAACAGAGAGCCAGAGAGATTAGCCAGGGTGGCTAAAGTTATAGAAAGTGATAGAAGAGCTGGGACTAGAAGGAAATTCCTGTGATTGCTAACTATTAGGTTTCCTTCCATCCCTTCCCCCACTCCCATGTGTAGAAATCATGATGAAAATCGCACCTATGTTATATTCCATAAGTACCTTAGTAGAAAAAGTGGGCAGAGAACTTCTTATTAGAAAAACTATAAAAGGAAAATAAGATGGTTGATAAACATGTTTATAAAAATGCTCAGGCTCACTGGAATCAAAGGACTGCAAATTGTAACAAGAGAGTATCACATCAAATTGTTAAGACAAAGTGAAATAGCATTTTTACATGCCTCTGACAGTGTTTTTAATTGGCACAGTTTTTCTCAGAGGCTATTTAATAGTATAAATGAGTACTCTTTGACCCAGTAATGTTACTTCTCATAGAAAATAATGAAAGGTGTGTGCATATATTATGTATAGAGTAACTTAATACAGCATTTTTTAATCATAAAACTTTGGAAGCAAAGTACATGTTCAAGAATATAAACTATATCAGTATAATGTATTAAAATGTTATAGAAGAAGAATTCATGGGGAAAGTGTTCACAACATATATGGTTAAATGAATAAGTTTCCAAGCAGTGTTTGTAATGCAACCCCAACTTTATAAAAATAATAATGAAAGAGGGGAAATTAGGAAAACATATAACACCTTCTAGAGCAACGATTTCTTAGTGGTAGTAATTAAGTTACTTTTGTTTTCTCTTTTGAGGTTTTCCACACTTCCCTTATTTACTATAATAAATATATATTACTTTGTAATCAGAAAAAAAGTATCTTTAAGGTAAAACTATATCCTTTATCTTACCTTGCTGATGAAAAAAGCAAGATCTGAAATGATTATGTTTTTGAATGAAAGGCCTCTTCCTTCTTGCCTAGGCATTGAGCACTGCCTGGGCAGTATTATACCTTTTGCCACAATGGTGTTGTGGGATCTGAATTTTTGTAGTAAAGAACAAGAAGGAGCTGGCAGAAGATAAAATGAAGGCTTCCCCTCTCAGTAACCCAGTGATGCCAATCAGTTTTATCCCCTGCTCTCTGGCTTGGCATATAACATTCTGTATAGAAGCCATGACTGTCTCCTTCCTGCTTCCTCATTCTTCTCTATTTTTACTGTTCTGTGTCATTAGATGCCAACCCTGGGTGGCAGCAGCCAACAATCTGAGAACTGCCACTGCTTAGCTTAGCCAGTTGGAGAACCCTTGATATATATTATCAGAATCAGGTATCACTAGCTAGTCTTGCAAGCAGTTATTATTGAGGAACCACTGCCTTGGGAGTTTGGGGTAGAAATAAAATAAGTAAGAAGTATAATATCTTCCTGCTTGGAATTTTCTATTTAGTTAAGGACTTTGAAATCCTTGGATGTTTATATACTTTCCCCTATCTCATCCTATTATACATCTTACTTTCTTTTGTAATCCTTTGGAATGTTTGCTTACAAGTATGTAAGAAAGCATGTTCCACCTAACAACAGTTGCTAGGTAGGATGTGGCCTTCAGGCTTGCTCTTTGGGGACCAATTGAAAAATCAAAGGCTATAACCCATTTTCCCTCTACACAATTGCCTTTGCTAGGCTGTAGAAAGGGCACATTTCATTTTATTAAAACTCTTTGAGTAATCTGACCATAATTGGGTCTGATCCGAGTGGTTATCTGATTTGCTGGGTTAAATAATGGGCCTTAATTGAGTCTCTGTTATTTGTAGAGCTGGTGCTGCTCTTGCCTTTGTTGCCCCCTCCTCCCTCCTTCTGTTTCCCAATTAACCTTCGTTCCTCTTTCCTTGCAGAGTAAAGAAGTCGGCCAGCAGCTCCAAGATGATTTGATGAAGGTCCTGAACGAGCTCTACTCGGTAAATCAGAATGGGTTGCTTGGCTCTTTAACAAGTAGAAGGAAGCAGCATTTGGCAGCTTGCAGCCAGAATCACGTCAGCAACAGAACTGAACTAAGGTCGAGGACAGTGCATGTTCCCCATTGGGGGTGACTCCACCCTTCTCTTTTTCACACTTTTTTTTTTTTTTTTTAAATATTGAGTAAGCCAAAAAATACTTTCTCAAAATAAGATCCTTCCTCAGCCATGCAGAGTCCCCCGGCTGTATTTGGGGCCTCATCCCAAGAGACTGGCTAAGGCCTAGGGCACCAGCATGTTAGCAGCAGCAGTCAGGGACCCCAGACTCAGTGACAAGCAGCATAGCCTGCATTGCACCATTTATATGTGCCTGTTGGAAAGGATTTGTTTTCCAAGTTTTGCATCAGATCTTGGATTGTTCTTGGTTTGAGATTAGAGCAGATGCTGTAGAGGAAAGCACAGACTCCTAAATGTCCCTAATAGAAGGGACCGGTTCAGGCAGAGAGAGCTTTGCACTGGTTTCCTCAAGCACAAACCTCCGTGAAGAGGCAGGTTGAGAGCTTGAAGGAGAGAACACAATCTGTTCTGAGATTACTGACGTGTCAGGCACCTGATGCCTGTGGCTGACCTGTGTTTCTTTATGCACTGAGAGGTGGTGGTGATTGCTTTTCCCCCAACCATGTTTTTTTAATTATAATGAATATAAACACACACCCATGTACATGCATACCAAGGAGAAATACTTCAGTTGTACAGCTAGTAGCTTTCAGGGATCCCTTCTTCAGCTCTGCTGTGTCAGCCCTGGGTGTCACTTGCCATAGTTACCCGCTCTTATTTGGAGGTGAAATTAACTTTCTGCATTTGCTTGCTTTTTCCTTCCTCTCTCCCTCCTCTGTCCCTTCTTCCTTCTTTCCTTCCTTTCTTTAATTTACAGGAGAGCAAGCAGTAGTGACATGCACCACAGGCATTTGGGGTCACATTCTTGGGCCAGGAGCCTAGGTGTGTCTGTTTTGCCATGACAACCATGAACAAGTAAATAGGGTAGAGTGGTCAACTGACTTGTCTCCAGTGGTGCTTGGTTTGTTTTGAATTTCTACTCTGGCTCTTCTTGCTCTGAAACCAAGTAGATAGATGGTACCCTTTGGTTCAGTTCCCACATTTTCATTTCTTTCAAACAAAGTTAATGTTTTCTTAAAAATAGAAGCATATAGATATGAGCCATTTTTAGGCTGGAAGAGTTTCCTGAACTTTGTTTTTTTCAGTGTTTTACTTCTGCTTGTTCTTTTAGAGCATCTTCTAGGTACCAAGAAGAGCTATTATTCCTTTGTTCTGGCAGAGAATTCATGGATTTATTAAGATAGAAAATGACACACATCATTATAGAAATCCTTCTACGTTCTTGTAAGCATCTTGGGCCTCTGGTATTTGCAGTTGTTTCTGGGGAGGAATAGGTTGGATAGTCAGCAAACCCCAGACCCATTCAAATCTTGCACACTACTTCTGCAGAGGGACTTAGGGCAGCAGAGGAGGAATAGTATCTAAGGATATTACTCTTACCAGAGTACTAGATCTCTAAGCTATGATTTTAAAAGTAAGTGAAAGAATATAAACAGTGCTGGAGTGAAGAATAAAACCCTTGTTACTCTGGTCTGAAGGCCAGGCTGGCACCTCTAACTACAGTTGTTAGGCATTCAATATTAGCCAGTAACGCAGTCAATGCAAACCATAAAATCTTTCCACTGGTAGCTGGCGTAGTGGTACACGTCTATAATCTCAGACTTGGTGTCGGGGTCTTAGCCCAGCCGGAAAGACCCCGCCTCTAGATGGTGCCTGGCAGAGTGCCAGAAGTGGCTGCAGGTGGTAACATCCTAGGGCTGTGCCACGCCAGAGCGCATGCACCAGCATGCCCGGCTTGTGGTCGGCCCAGGTGAGACCTGTATGAGGCACCTCGTGTCTCAGGCCCTGCGTGGCTTTAAGAGTCTCCACCTCTCGCCGGAGAGAGAGAGAGAGAGAGGAAGGCGGGCGGTTGCTGTTGTTATTGCTGGAGGCGTAGGTTGTTGGGGGTCTGTTGGAGAGGTACTATTGCGAGGAACGGTTACAGAGAACGAGAGTGGGGTGAGAGAAGCAGGGTTAAGAGAAGGGTTACTATTACTGCTTGGGTAGTGTCCGAGAGAGAGAGAGAGAGAGAGAGAGAGAGAGAGAGAGAGAGAGAGAGAGAGAGAGAGAGAGAGAGAGAGAGAGAGAGAGAGAGAGAGAGGTATAATAAAGAGAAGTTTGAACCAGCAACATCCAGCCATCGTCTTTATTGGGGCCTCACGGTTGAGGGTTCAGCCTGGGGTCCCGATAACTTGGGAGGCTGAGACAGGAGGATCCTAGGTTCAAGGCCAGCCTCAGCAATTTAGTAAGGCCCTCCACAACTTATTGAGACCCTGTTTCAAAATAAAAATTAAAATATAGCTCAGAAGTAGAATGTCCCTGGGTTTAATCCCTAGTAACACACACACACACACACACACACACAAAATCCCTTGGTGTTCAGACTGAGAATTGGCTGAGCATGGTATCTCCTGCTATGAAGGTAAATTGGTACACTTTTATGATTTGTCCAAAGCCTAAGTAAAAGTGTTATATATTCCTCTAGTAGGTGATGGGAACAAGAAAAGAGAGAGAGAGAGAGAAGAGGACACCAGCAAGTTCCAGAGAAGGCAGAACAGTCTAATATAGTGGTTATCAAACAGGGTGATTTTTTCCCCCAACATCTGGCAATGTCTGCAGACATTTTCAGTTATCACAACTGGAAGAGTGGGGGTGCTACTAGCATTTAATGGATAGAGGCCAAGGACATTGCCAAAATCCTACCATGTACATTGACAGTCCTTCAAACAAAGTATTATCTAGCCCGAAATGTCAATAGTAACAAGATTGAGAAACCTTGGTCTAGTAACTAGAGTCTCTTGTATTAGGCAACCTAGATTCTACTGTCTTGACCACTAGTTCGATGAACATGGAGGATACCCCTGACCTCTGTGACCCTGGTGTTTCCGTACTTTCCATGTACTGATATCCCCATATCCTGGGGGGATAGGATGAGTGAGGGAGGCATACTTCCAGAAATACTAGATTATGGTTAAGGATCAAATGAGTTTGCAGTTTCTATAGACTATTAGAAAGTCCAGAGGATAGAATTAAGAGTTGTTTCTTCTGCCAAGTGTGGTGGCACACAACTGTAACTCTATTACTTGGGAGGATGAGACAGGAGGATCACAGGTTCAATGCCAGCCTCAGCAACTTAGTAAGACCCTGTCTCAAAATGAAAAATAAAAAAGGGCTGGGGGTGTGTCTCAGAAGTAGAATGCCCCTGGGTTCAGTCCCCAGTACAGGAAGAACAAAAGAATGGAAGAATGAAAGAAAAAGTAATTTCTTCTATAGGGTGAGATTAGTTAGGACCTGTTTGAAAAACGTACCATGTGATTAGGGTGACTGACTGTTCCTGTTTACTGGTAAGCCTGGGACTGAAGAGTTTCCTGGGACATGAGAATTTTGGTGCTGAAACTGAGAAAGTCCTGAGGAAAAAAGGGTGATTAGTCACCTTGCATGGGATGGTGGTTTCATCAAGTAGAAAGTTAGGACTACTGTATGCTGCTATAGGAAGCCACTTCCTGTATATACTCTCCCTCAGAGGAGTTAAGAATAGAATAAGGAAGACTTTCTTATAAGGAGCTTTCCCTTTATTTCAGGAAAGCAGAGGGATTCTCTCCTTGCAGTGACCCTGTAGACAAGAGAAGTTCTTTGTGGGCTTTAGAAAAAGGAAATCAAGGATATAGAAACCCACCATATTTTTCACTGTTTTTTTTTTCTTTTTTTTTTCACCTCTTCCCCTAATGTCCATGACTACTTCTTTTTGGGGGACTGATTACCCAAGGATTGGTAACTTAAGTACCTTGGAAACTTGATGAGACAAGGGGAAGAGCCCAGGTGTTTACAAATAAAGATCCTTTGGACAAGAGGCCCAGGAACCCACCATAAGTAGCCAGCTGCCCCTCCACGCCTTCCTCTTTTCTGCCTAAAGGGCCTTTGATTTCCCTGACTTGGCATTCTGTGCCAGGGGCTGCTTCCCGCAGCTGCTATTTCGAGAGCAATCCCAGTGAGCATTCTTCTGCAGGTGGTTCTCCCCCAATAATGAGCTAGCGAGCTTGTAAGCCCTGGTATAAGTGGTTTTCATTTCCCAACTGATGCTCCAGGAATGCCTTTGAAGTCAGAACACACTGCTTCCGAAAAGACTTTGAGATTGTCTGCCTCAGTTGCACTCAGAGACTGTGTCTGGAAAAGCCCAAGAAGCCCCCACAGGAAGGAATGTATGGAGGTACTGAAGCAATGGGGATTGGCTGAGTATGAAGAGTCAAGAAAACCCTAGACTTGAGAAAGAAGAGGTTAGGACACTTTGGGGCTGTTGTCACACAAAGGTTTTATGCTGCAGTACTGTGCCTGAATACATGTCCTCTTGACTTGGTGCAACAGCTGTTTGAAGAGCAACTTCAGACTGGTATTCAGCACCTGTTCCCTTGAAACAGTGGCAGCTAATAGTCCCCCAAATCTGCTTGACCTTGGCACTAGACAATAGGTATACAAAGACAAGTAAGAGATGTCTCCAAGCTCAAGACATTTAGTTTTAATAGGGGAAGACAGAAAAGTAAAAAGCATCAAGTAAAAAAAAAAAAAA
>PVLC010013194.1:0-42255 GCA_004027655.1 Graphiurus murinus | reverse complement strand
TCACAAAGAAAAAACTGTTACAATGACAAAACAATGTTCTCCCAGGATTTCTGTTAATTGATTAGTTGCTCCCTTAAATATTTTCAGGCATCTAAACAAAAGGATTGAATGAACGATTTCATGTGCAATTCTAGGACGATAGTCATCTATATAGTACTTTAGGAGAAAATTAAATTAGCTCACACAGACTGAATGCTATGGAAAATCAGATTCAGTAATGTTGTGAGGGCCAGATTTGACCTTGCCTTGCCCAATACAAGCCTGTGCTTTTAAAACACCAAGGGAAAGGCAGTCTGTCTTGAGATAGTAAAAGCTTTCATTGCTTGCACCCTCAAATGTCCCATTAAAGGCACACCCTCAACTGGACATTCTAGCTATAACAGGGCACAGGACTACACTAGATCTGCTGGTCTGGCTGGTCTGCAGAGGACTGCAATCTGCTGCTGGCTTTGCAGACTGCAGCATGTTTGACCCAGGGCGGATGTGCCCAGTCATAACACCAGCAACGATAAGAGCCTCTTCTACTCACTGAAGAGGAATACTAGAGCAGAAAACAAACCACTGCAGAGTATAACCTTGTTTCGTTACCTAATCCTGTTCATAAAATTGAACTTGTTCCCTGTGCCTCTCTGAGTGCTTTTCCCCTCCTCTCTCAGGTTTTAATTGCTTAACAGGGAGTAGCTGAAATCTGAGAAGACCCTGACTCATTCTGCACCACCTGTGTATTTCGCCCTCTGTCTACAAACTGTCAGTCCAAGTTAGAGCGGACAAAGAGGAGAATGTGGGCTTCTAATTAGGTGCTGGTTAGAAGGTACTTAGAATCCCTGGGGACAAAATCAGTCTACCTTGTATCAATTAGCCCACATTTTGTTATATAAAAAAACTTATGATAAACATTCAGAGACATTCTTCTAGACATGTTTCCATGGGCAGAGATTAAAGTGGGCTGGTCAATACCGAGGTCTAGCTGAATGGAACATGAGGAATGGAGGTTGTATTTTGTATTTCCTTCTGAGTTATAGTAATATTTGGTGGATGCAAAGTCAAATTTTTGATTATAAATTATTTCAAAGTGTTAATAATTCGTATTCCTATAGTTCATTTAAGGGATACAAATTATTTCATAAACACACTTCTTCATAACACCCAGGTGAGATGTGATCAGCATCTGAACTTTCCAACAGATTTGGATATTTAAAAATTTACTCACAGCCAGGCGTGGTGGCACACATCTGTAATTCCAGTACTTGGGAAGCTGAGACAGGAGGATCACAGGTTCAAGGACAGTCGCTTTAGCAAGTAGTGAGACTCTCATCAACCTAGCGAGATCCTGTTTCAAAATAAAAATAAAATAGGGCTAATGCGTGAGCTTGGAGGTAGAACATCCCTGAGTTCAATCCCCAGTACCCCTCACACACACACACAAAAGAAGAAATAAATTAAATAAAGATTGAACCAAAATCAAGGCCCAGGAAAAATTACAACTCCAGGATACTTTATCTCAAAGGTCCCCATATAACCAACCTCCCCTTCTGGTCCTCTTCCACTTTGCTGGTAAGATATAAATATGCAGACTGCTTTGCCACTGGTTTTCAAGTTACAAAATGCTAGGGATGATCCATGTAAAGTAGCATAAAAATATTTACAGGCCACATGAAAGAAATTCCCATTTTCTACCAGTGGTGTTAGAGGCAAATTGTCTTATAAATCTGAAAGTATGACTGAAATGCATTTTATTAATTATTATTATCACCTTATCTCCCTTTGACATCAGCAGAACTGGCATTAATTTGTCAACCAAGACAACCTTCCTTCAAGAAAGACTCTGACATCTGCTAAGTAAATGGTGCCAATTTTTCTATGATTGGGCAACATTCATGATGAAAATTGCTGCAACTTGATATTTGGAATGAAATCACCAACCTCATCTTGCTGAAAGGCACAGTTCTATAGGGACTGAACTCAGCTTATAATGCAACCTCACTTCCTCAATGATACATTTAATTTGTCATACTGCTATATTCTGTAACAGTCTATCAGCAACAATATGCTTCTCATATTCATTTTCCAGAATCATAGTTGTGAGGTTTCTTATGGTAGTAAGATCAGATACAGAAAAGGAAAGACAGAAAGTAATTAATATGTTTTAAGGGACCATACAATACTAGACAATGGAATAAGCATTTCATACATACTATTCCATTTATCCTGATTCTTTGTCAGACCATAAATTCTCTGAATGAAATTGTATCCATTTTGTTCATAATGAAGATCCTCAGATATTGGTAAATGCATAGTATATCCCCAGGGTCTAATAGGGGTCTGGTATTTGGCAGGATTTTAAAATGTTTTTAAATAAACAGGCTATTGTGCAAGGTCAACATTGTCATACTAAAATTACAAAAGTGAGAAATATGAGCTTTAAAGAGATTAAATTATTTGCCTGATTGGTGAATTTGGCTGATATCATGTTTAGGTCCATCTAGCACAAAAGTCTGCACTTTAAATAAATTTATATGGAATGACATATATTTTTATTTTTATTCCTTTTGCCTCTGAGTTTCCTAGATATTGATTTGTTTTATCTGTTTTTGTTTTTATGGTGCTGGTGATTGAACCCAAGGCTTTGCGAATGCTAAGCAAGCACTCTACCACTTAGCTACATCCCCAGCCCAATATATTTTCAAATAATGCAAAATTACTAGTACTAAAAGTATGTGAGTTTTATCCAGAAATTTTAATTAAGTTCTGGAAAAATTCAGGTTGAAAAGTTTACTACTGACATATATTAAGGCTTTGGATTAACTATAATTGTTCAGTTCTCTAATACTTGGAGGCACATCCCAGGACTCTGCTTAATTTTTGTTGGTGAAGAACCCTACTATGTCTTGCTATTTCAAAGCTAAGTATTTTGGTAGAATAATAGTCACAAACCCCAGATGTGGAAAAACTCAATAGGTGGATGATGGAATACCTTTTTTACAAAATAAAAATGCTCTTTATTTAGAGGGAAAATATATTTTATCTGTTTTTATCATTGCTTTTTAAAAATTATTTTATTAGTGCACTGCAATTATACATCATAGTGAAGTTCAGTGTGTTAACATACGTGCACACAGCTCTTGGTGTATTTCCCTCCACAGTCCACCTCTCTCTCCCTTCCTTCCCATATGTGTTAATGAAATTGGAAATAATATCTTCACATATTGCCATAGTACTATTTAAACTCTTTCCTTCTTCAATCCTCCCTCTTCTCCATATCTAATACTCTCCCCTAGTCTCCTTTCACTCCTCTACAGGTCTCTCTGCATTATTTAACGTCCTTCATGTTGCCTGCTTTCTCTCTAGCTTTCACATGAGAGAAAATATATAACCCTTGATCTTCTGAGACTGGCTGATCTCACTTAGCATAATATTCTCTAGCTCCATCTATTTTTCTGCAAATAACATAATTTTGTTCTTCTTTATGGCTGAGTAGAATTCCACTGTGTCCATACCCAATTTTGTTTGATGGAGCATTGCTGAAGAAGAATCCACTTGAGTTTCTATCAAAATTACAGCAAAGCCAGGCATGGTGGCACATGCTTATAATTCCAGTACTTGGGAAGATGAGACAGGAGGATTGCAGGTTCCAGACCAGCCTCAGCAACTTAGTGAGACTCTCAGCAACCTAGCAAGACCCTATTTCTTTTCTCTCTTTCTTTCTCTCCCCCCCCCTTTTCAGTATTGAGGATTGAACCCAGGGGCATTCTACCTCCCAGCTACACTCCCAACCCTGTTTTTAATTCTTTATTTTGAAACATGGTCTCACTAGGTTGATGAGAGTCTAACTACTTGCTGAGGCTGTCCTCAAACCTGCAGTTCTCCTGTTTCAGTCTCCCAAGTACTAGGATTACATGTTTGTGCCACCATGCCCGGCTTGAGACCCTATTTCAAAATAAAAAATAAATAAAAAGGGCTTAGGGTACAGCTTGGAGGTTGAATGCCCCTGGGTTCAATCCCTAGTACCACAAAAAATATATATATCAATGATTTAATTTATCTGCAATGGTATTATGACATATACCACAGGATATTTGAGCTATAGAAGGATGAATCACCTCTTCTAAAACAGATTTAAAGTAAAACAGGTTAAAAATATCCTGTTATTCATAAACTCACATAATTACTCAGTGAAATAATATGCTATCTTTTTTAACATGGAAATGTATACTGAATCTATCAATAAATTTCTCTTTGAGACCTGAAGCTACATGTAATATCTCCTTTTCTTTCCCAATAGGAGTCAATTCAGAATGTAGCCACAGCTTTTTTCATAGTGATGTTTTGTGAACTGTGGTAGGCAGAATTCTAAGATGGTCCACAAGACCTCTAGGTACCTGACATAATTTCTAAGACTATGATTGTGATAGATCTTATTCCCATGACTGTGTTATGTTATATGGCTCAAGTGTCTTCAGGAAAGGGAGATCATCCAGGTGACGATAACCTAACCACATGAGCACTTTAAATCTGAGACTATAGGTCAGAGACAGAACTCAGAGATTGGAATGGGCAGGAGTCCATGTGGGAGAAGATTCTCCACTACCAGGCTTGAAGATGGAGCAGGCCATGAGGCAAGACCTGAGAGCAACTTCTGGAAGCTGAGAGTGACCCTCACCCCAGCCAACAGGAGGTTAAAAAAAAAAAGATGAATTACCCAAGGAACAGAGTTCAACCAACAATCTGAATGAGCTCAAACGTGGATTCTTCCCCAGAGCCTCCAAACGAGTTTTCAGCTATTCAGCCCAGCTGACATGTTGACTTCAGCAAAAAATTTTGTCACATGGTACAGAGCTGTGAGATACTAAATGGGTAGGGTTTTAACCACTAATTTGTGGTAATTTCTTACAAATCTGTTAAGGCGAAAGGAATATAACACTTGGAATAACAATTGCTGTATTATATATTGGTTTCCTGGTAAATCAAAATGAAAAGATGATAAATTTCAGAATTCTAGGTAGAATATTTCCCTCTAGACAGAGTCATTTACAACCCTAATCCACGGAGCAGGAGAGTAAAATAAACATGACTTTAGAACATACCTAATAGGTTCCAGTATTATAAAAAGTACTAGGCCTAAGTACTTAATTCTGAACGTACAGCCTGCTAGCATGGCAGCTACTCTCTCACTCGGTTACATTTCTCTGGAGCGCAGAGTTCTGACCCTGCGAGGCTGGAAAGGAACTAACATTTCTCTTTACCTTTGCAGTGTCAGATATTCCTTTGCATTTGTCAAGTTTGAATTTTTTTTACTGGGGGTTGAATCCAGGGGCATTCTATCTCTAAGATATACCCTCAGCCCTATTTTATTGTTTGTTTTGAAACAAGGTCTCACTAAGCTGCTGAGAGCCTCACTAAGTCATGATTATAGAGTTTTTGGTTTCTTAGGTAGTGGGGATTGAATCCAGAGACATTCTACCTCTGAGTTATACCACCAGCCCTTTTTTTTTAAATATTATTTTATTGGTGCATTGTATTCTCACATCATAATGTAGTTCAGAGTGATAGAGACATACATGCACACAGCGCTTGGTGAGCTTCCCCTGGTTTCCTCCCCTCCCTCTGGTTTCCCATACCTAATATTGAGATTGGCACTGATAATTTCACATATGTATACAAGGTCAATGGAAATGTTTCCTTCATTAATTCTCCTCTCCCTAGAACCCCTCCATCACTCCACTGGGATTTCTCCTTCATTATCTAAAGTCCCTCTTATATCCCAATTAATCCCTAGCTTATTACTCCCTACATATGATCCTTCACTTTCTGTAACTGGCTAATCTCACTTAACATAGTGTTTTCTAGGTCCACCCATTTTCCTGCAAATGACATAATGTTGTTCTTCTTTACTGTTGGTTAGAATTCCATTGTGTGTATATTGCAAAATTTTATAATATATTCATCTGTTGGTGGACACCTAGTTTGGTCACCTTTTATTTCTAAAACAGGGTCTGACTAAGTTGCTAAAGCTAGCCTCAAACCTACAACCCTCTTGCCTCAACCTCCCAATATTGGAATTACAGGCATATACCACCACAACTGGATAGTTTTAAGGCTCAAAATATTACCACATGAATCAGCTAAATTTATGTTCATATTATAATATACACAGAAACATTTATCCAGGTGAAGTCCTGTAAACGTTACATTTAAAAATCACATACTCATTAACCTCTATCGAATTACTCTAAACCTCTGAGGTTGATGACAATTTCTCCTTAAACATTTGCAAACTGACATTATTCTGACCTCTCATGGAGAGCAAAAATTGGTAGCCAACCACGGCAAGTAGCCAGAACTGGCTGCTATTCTGTCAAGCAAGCAGCATGCCAGTAGACAATGTATTATGTGCCAGGCTGTGTCCCTGCAGAGTGTTCTGAGTTAGACCAGATGCCCATGTGACGGCTTACTCCTGGGTTGAGGAAAGGGTAGGCCAATGACATTCAAGCCACAATAAATAGAGTTCTCTGTCATAATATGTACAAGATAAAGAGACAGAGAAGAGCTCAGCTATAATTCCATCTGGCTCAGCAGTCTGTAGAAAAAAGCAAAGAAGGAGGTAATCTGAAAAATTATTATATTATCAGACCAAAAAAAAAAAAAGAAAGAAAACCTTTACTCAAAAATAATCCTATAACCAACATAAAAATGGTAAAACAGAACAGCCCCACACACTAAAACTTGGCCATCAGAGGATGAACCGCTGGAATGGAAGATCATAGATACAATTTCTTGGTCTATTCTGACCACTGTACAATTTTTATCAGTTCACTATCATGTCACTTTACAATGAATATAAACTCTGTTCTAGGACAGAGTCACCAGATAGAAAAGTCAATCCTGAGGAAAATAAATAAGGTGCCACAGAGAGAAGGGTTAATGCTTTCAAGTCACTACATCTGGAATTAGGATGAAATAACTGAGGATTTGGTAACTACAAACAGTTTTAAAATAAATGAAAGTGAATGCAAACTCATTGTCTTCGCTATTGTTTTGTAATTTCCACATGCTGTGCCAGCTGGCCCCACTAAGGCCCAGTTGGACAAATCTTCCCAGAGTACTCAAAGTGACTCATTAGCAACCACACCACGAATATACAGAATCTATCTTAAGATTCAATTTCTTTTCATAGAGACTCTAAAGGGGTGCCAACTGCATTCAATATCAGGTTTTCAGAAATCTCCCAAGAAAAATTCTGCCTCAGTGCCAAACAGTTACTTTAAAAACCTTACTACACAGGTGACTCATGAAATTAAAAAAAAAAAGAAATCCATCAAAAATTATAGTCTGGTATTAAATGTTGATGTTTAATAAGCAAAAAGAAAAAAGTCAATGGAAGAACAGAGATTAAATATCTTAGTAAACTTTTCCAATAGTAAGGCAAATAAACAAATAGTTGGTAGTAATATTTTACTCATGGATCTTCCCATTTGTTATCTGCTTCTATGCAAGGAATTATTCTTTCCAAAAGCAGTTAATTTACACTACTAAGTGAATTATTGGTAGCCTGGATGCCTGACTATCCCATATCAAAGGGAATATAAACACTGAAATTTCTGTCTACCCCTACTATTGAAAATGGCAGTCTTTGGCATTAAATAAATATAACTTAAAATACCAATAGCAGTGTGACTGTGTATGTTTTTCATAAATCTTTACTGCTGCATAATATTTATACATACTAATTGAGACTCATGTATTCATGTATGCACACCGAATAATTTGGTCTGCTTCCTCCCTAGAAACTCCTCTTTCCCCTCCCCTCCTCCCTCACCGTCCCCTTCTACTACTCTACTGGTCTCTTTCTTTCACAAGTGACTGTATATGTTACCTAAGTTCTCCTATTTCTTCCTATGGAGATGATAAATGCTTGTTTAATGTATGAATTACAGAGAATTAAATCATGTACATACATATTGCAAAGAAGAGTACTTTGTATATAGTAGATGAGTACAATTCCTTTACTCTTCCTTTCCAATACCCATCTAATTTTATTGTAAGTACACGGCCTTAATTGAACCCCAAGGCTGTCCTACCATCTGCAGTAACTAGGTAAGGAAAGATAGCTCAACATGGGAAATTAACAGGTTGATCTAGCAATGATGACTTTCAAAATTGTGTGACTTTTGTTCCCATTTTGCTATGCTACAATAATATGACTCACTCTCTCCCTATAACAATAATAGCAATAATTTCAGGGGCTGTAGATCTTGAAGCTCTTCACTGAATTTCCAGAAGTGGCTAGCAGAAATTGGCCTTTATTAGGTTTGTGCAATCTCCTGGCAAAATTCCACAAAAGCAAGTACTTTTTGACATAATTTTCTCACTAGATTAAAGCTTTGTGTACTAAGGTACCTATTAACATACAGGTCAGTGAAAGACAGAAAGAGTTCATGTATCAAATTGTCCCTAGCTTTGAGTCAGGAGAGGGAGGGTAAGAATGTCATTCCTCTGAGCTTCAGGCTCACAGCTGATGGCAAAACTGAGTTTCGACCAACTTGTTCTCTATTTCCCTTCACCACCTGCAATTCACTACAATCCAAAAGGGCTTCACAGGAACTTAAGCAAGTGTCTACAGCATCCTTATTTAAAACTAAGCCCTTTTACGTGTTTCCAAAAGCTATGATCTGAAGAATTCTGGAAACTCTTTGATTTTCCCCCTATTTGTCTTAATCTGCAATCTGCCTCCCGTGGCTACTCAGCATTAGTTAACATCAGGTTCTTCTGATGAATAAATCTATTTATAATATCTATGGTAAATTCTATTCTCAATCAAGAACAAGAAATTCTGTGCTTATGCATTATTTTACTCAAGATTATCATGAACTTAGAATGTGATAATATGGATATTAACAAAAAGAAAGAAATATGTCAATGAAATGACATCACAAACATATGAGAGACAAATACTATTGACTTAATTTGTACTCACTCTAAAAGACCTAATTACAAAGTAGTTGTTTGGAAAGGTAATTCATCTCTATTTATGGAACAAAATTTTGGCTTTTGAAATTCAAGTTTTTAATATTGCAAAGATCTCTATTATTTCAAGCATGCATACAGAGACAAACATACTAGACAAATATTCCCACACATCCATGCACTTCTCAATGATCTATGTAACTTCTTCATAATAATAAACAATCTGGACTTATACCTATGTGAAACTCAACACTAGTATGTACACTAATATCTGTCTTCATGTATCATTAAGCCATCCACTTGCCAGGGATTTTGTAACTATTACAAACCAAGTTGTAGATCCAGAAAATGAACATGTGCTTTGGAAGTATTGTCATTCAACTTAAAGACAGGAGGGGCTTGAAAAGGCCACTCTGTGTCTCATCAAAATCACAGAAATTGTCAATGGGGAATCAGAAGATTACAGACTGCATTTAAGACAAACATGGGGATAGCTTCTTAAAATGAATTCAGATTATGCTAACAAAGGTAGCTATAAGAGTGTTTTTTGCTACTTCCTCCCCAACCCTAGCTGTCCTGGTCTTCACCATCCCCCCATATCCCTAATCCACCCATCCTAGATCCTTTGCCCACCCAGACAAACATAGAGGAAACATAGCAGGTTATGATCAAATCAGAAGTAATATTAATACTCAATTTACAAGATAACCAGTCATTGTTAATAACTCAATAAAGCCAACCACATGATATCAGGGGACCGTGTGAAAATGCATAGCTTTTTGTTTAGACCCCTTGCCCGCTATCTCACCTCATTTTGAGGAAGAGCCTCATTTTTGAGAATAATCAGGTTCCCGGCACTCTGCCCACTTTGGCCTGTGAGGTGCCTGTTGTCAGTCACTGCTGCTTGGGCTACCCCAGGCCCTTGTCCTGTCTGGGCCCCTGTGTTGTAAAACATAAAAGTGTCACTCCCTGAGCCTGCTGTCAGACAGGCCTTGTAGCAGTAGGTCTTGGTGAGGGAACCATTCCCTCGAACCTCAATGAAATGAGGCTGCACCTTGAGGCCATGTGGTATCCTGGCATCAATATTGTTGTTGGCTTGCTTGTACAGTTCTGCAGGGCAACGCTCCCTCACTCCACAGAAGCCTCCACAGCAAGAAGTGCCATAGGCAGTGTAACGGTAGCACTTGATGATGCTCAGAACAATGATTGTCAAAAGAAATATAAAAGATACTGTGCTTAATGCTATTATCAGATAAAGCGTAATCTCAGAGTATGTCCGGGGACTCTTAACATGTCTCTGAGTGTCAGGGAAGATTTTAGAAACCCTGTCCACCACAGCTACTGTAATGGTCACAGAGGCTGACAGTGATGGCTCCCCATTGTCACGGACCACCACCGTCAGGTTGAAAGTGTTACCACTCTCATCTCCTATCTTTCTAGTAGTCCTAATTTCTCCTGTGTGCAGCTCCACTTTAAAGAGGTCCACGTCAGAAGTCTGTGCTAGATGGTAAAAGAGCCAAGCATTTTGCCCAGAGTCTGAATCCATGGCTATGACTTTGGTGACCAGGTAGCCAGCAGGGGCAGTTCGAGGCACCATCTCAATGGCTGCTGACAAATTGGTTGAGGTAGGGTACAGAATATGAGGGGCATGGTCATTCATGTCCACCACATACACATTGATGGTCACAGTGCTGCTTAGTGGTGGGTTCCCCTTGTCCTGGGCCTCCACAGTCACAAAAAACTCCCGAAACTTCTCATAGTCAAAGGAGTTGACAGCATAAAGGCTGCCACTGGCACTGTTAATGGAGACATAGGAGGTGACTGGCAGCCCTTGGATCTCCCTGTCTAGGAGGGAGTAGGTCACCTCTGCATTCTCCTTTTCATCTGGGTCTGTGGCTTGCACAGTACAGAGCAACACCCCTGGAAAGTTGTTCTCCTGGATGTAGATAGAATATGAGTCCTTCAGGAAGCTTGGCGGATTGTCATTGATGTCAGAGATCTCAACCTTCAGTGTCTGCTGGGATGTGAGCTGAGGCACTCCCCCATCAGTGGCTGTCACTGTGATGTTGTAGGCAGCCACCCTCTCCCGGTCCAGAGGGCCACTCACCAGCAGTGTGTAGGAGTTTCCAAAGCCATTCAGCCTGAAAGGCAGTGTGGCCTCCAGACTCAGGCTCACTTTCCGGTTGGGGCCTGAATCTTGATCATTGACGCTGAGAAGGGCCACAAGGGTGTTAGGTGCAGCATCCTCGGGCACTGGGCTGTATAGGTCCTTGAGCACCACCTCTGGTGCGTTGTCATTCACATCCACGATGTCCACCAACACCTTGCAGTGACCGGCCATGGGCACTGGACCCCGGTCAGTCGCCTGCACATAGATCTGGTATGAGGAGGCCTCCTCATAATCCAGTGCCCCGCCTACTCGCACTTCCCCGGTACTGGCATCTATGCTGAAGAGCTGTCTCTCCCTGTCCGAGGTGTAGCTGCTCAAGGAGTACCTGAGCTCACCATTGGAGCCTTCATCCGGGTCCGAGGCATTCAGTTTCACCACCAATGTGCCTGGGGGCGCGTCCTCCCGCAGCTGGACACGATAAGTAGACTGGTCAAAGGCAGGAGAGTTGTCATTAGTGTCCAACACACGCACAGAGATCTGTGCTGTGCCCGTGCGAGCCGGGCTGCCCCCGTCCACGGCAGTGAGAACCAGGTGGTGCAAGGCTGCCTGCTCCCGGTCTAGGCCCTTCCGCAGCACCAGCTCCAGCACCTTACTGTTCTCCTGCAGGGGTTTAAGGTCCAGCTCGAAGTGTTCGCTGGGGCTGAGCTCATAGGTCTGCACCGAGTTGGAGCCCACGTCGGGGTCCTGCGCGCTCTCTATGTGAAAGCGCGCTCCAGGAGCCACCGATTCGCTTACCTGAAGCTGGTAGTCCGGCCGCGGGAAGCGCGGCGAGTTATCGTTGATGTCCAGTATCTCCACCTCCACGGCGCTCACCGCCACTGGGTTGTGCGCCAGCACTTCCAGGCTGAGCAGGCAGCGAGGCCGCTGCTCACACAGCGCCTCCCGATCGATGCGCTCATTGACGAAGAGCGCTCCACTTGTCAGGTCCAGCTCCAGGTAGCGCGGGCTGGGCGCACCCAGATGGTTGATGCGCAGGCAGCCGGGCCCCAAGCGCCGCAGCTCCAGCCCCAGCGCTCGAGCCACGTTGCCCACGAGCGCGCCGGGCGCTTGCTCCTCCGGCACCGAGTATCGTAGCTGGGAGGCCGCTGGGTTCGGCAGCAGGACCAGAAGCAGCAGGAAAGACAACAGCAGCAGCCAGGGCAGGGGCCGCCGGAGTCGTGGATGCTCTGTCGCCCAAGGTCTGGTGCCCGCCTGCTCCATAGCCACCGGCGGCGGCGGAGGCAGCCGGGCTGGGTCGGAGGCAGCAGTTTCGCCAGCCGTCCTCCACGCCCGGGCCTCCCCTCCGCCTCCGCTAGTGCCACCCGGTGCTGGTTCCTCTACGCTCACAGCTCATGGCTCACGCGCTACCAAATGTCGGGGGCCGCTCCCCCCGTGGTAGGCCCTTTCCAGGGCTCCGGGCCCCGCCGCCCCCGCCGATTCCCCCATACCGGCTCCTCCACTCTCCTCCGGTCGCTCAGCCGCCGTGGCTGCTCCAGGAGGAGGGAAAAGGAAGCTGAAGGGGAGGGGGAGAGGGAGGAGTGTTCAGCAAGTCCGGCCCCGATTCGGCACCCAAGTGGCGGACAGCGACCCCGGACTGCCCAGCCGCTCCAGCCTCTCTAGCCTCTCCAGCCCCATCTCCTTCACCGGGACCCACGGATCCCAGCCGACCACGGGGAAAACGGCCACTCCCTTTCTCCCTGCCCCCACGGTCCTGCTCATCCAGTCTCCGCGTCTCTCGCCTGCGCCTGCTTAACGGGTCTTGAAAGATTAGTCTTGAGAAAGCAGTCAAATGCCTAGAACTCTGGGTATCACCTTCCCAGGAAAAGATTTCCAAGCGCAATCCAGGGAAAATAGACTGAGGGGATTTAGTTAAGTACGGGGACCTGGGCGGTGGCTCAAACATTCAAAGGAAACACATACAGGGGAGGCGCTCCGGGGCTACTCGGAGGGGAACTGATCATTTATTTGATCTCCAAATCTTCCCTGGAACATTCTTAAGTACTGTACAAAGTGCTTAACACCTGGGGTGAAGGGCCTGAGGTGGGGGTGGGGGGAGATAAATGTCGACCTCTTTCAGGAGGCAAGCCTAAAACTAGCATCTTGGGATCCAAAATTCAATTCTACTCCTAGCCAACTAGCCCTTACTTTCAGCGAGTGCTTTGGCAAATAACCAATATTTCAGTGTTTAAAATTCTCTTTAAACAATCGGCTCTATGAAGCTGCAGGCAAACCTCTTACTTGACCAGTTTTGATCACAGTGGGGAAAATTTTGGGTAAACATTTTAAGAGCTTCTTCCCTCAAGCTTTTCCTAATCTTCAAATCTTTTTCATTTATCATCCAAGACAGTTTCTTTCAAAAGTGATTTTATTTATTTTTTATTTAGCAGATGGCGATGTCTTCAAGAGCCTGCAAAACCATTAAATCAGGAGAGTTACTCTTGATCTTCCAAGCCAAGCTGGAATTTGAACTCCATTAATGCTTTGCAGTACAAAAAAAAAAAATGCTGTTATTAAGCAAAATATGGAAGGCTGGGATTTATCTTACAACAGCCAGCAATTTCAATAGCTGCAGCTCATCTTCTATAAATATAAGGCTCCTATAGACCTCTGTGCCTCTGGGTCCCCAAGACTCCCCTATTGCTGCAGAGACAACACACAAATTCTGTACACTGAACAAGAAAGCACAAGGAGCAGAGGAAGTCTTTCTCTGCTGTGTCATGCCTCTGCTTCTCAGCTTTGAACATTCACTCTTCCCTAGCCCTCTCATCTTTTCCACAGACGTTGAAAATCTATTCCCTACATGCAAAAGGCACTCACTAAAATGTCCTTTCTCTTCCTCATCTCCTGGCATCCTCGCATTTGCAGAACTTCTCTGTGGGTCATTTTCTAGCTATGGAGTGGCACAAAGCCAGAGTGAAACCTGACATTTGGCATGCTTCCCTCCTTGAAGGGAAAGTTGAAGGAGCCAAGGTTGTAATCCTAACACCCGGATTCCAAAGGCTTGAGCTAGCACATCCTTTCTTCCACCTACCAAGTTCACTCTCTGACAACACTTTACAACCTATTCAATATTATTCCAGAGAAACTCCCAGCTTCCTCCTATCACTGCAGCTTCTTATTTGTCCTCTTTGTTCCCTCCTGGGAGGAGAATGGGAAGCAGCTTCCATCGAAATCTATTCCTGTCTCCTTTCTTAGGTCTCTGCCTGTTCCCTCTTCTGTCTGCATCCTCCCCAAATATCCCTCAGTAATTCTGTCTCTGTTTGCTGTGGTAATTTGATCTCAGGCAACCTTAACCCCTCAAGTGCACAAATTGTAGACCTGGCCTATGTCTTCACCCATTACTTATTTCTGAAAACAAATGGCTTATAAGTGGAATCAAGTTATAAGTTGTCAGGAAGTGACCTTTCCTTCCCTCCTCTCTCCCCAGCCCTCACAGCAGCTGCCACCTCTGCCCACAGCTCACTGGGTATTGGCCATACATGGCCCTGTGCCCCTGAAAAGATCACAGGCACTTAAGGAAGAGATTAAAGTGACAGAGGTGCAGCAATGTTTTTAACAGAAGCCCCTAAATGTCATGTCTCTGTAGAAAAACTACAACTTGTCTTTCAAGCAATCTCATCATCTTCCTGCAAGGACACCTACCAGGTTGTCCATTTTGATGTTTCAGGATTGTAAGCTGCAATTAGTGTTAACTCTCTCAATGATTGAGAAGGCAAACATACAGTCAACACAATTAGCCTCCTTTTCAAAGACATTGTATAAAGAAATGGTATACTCTATTTTGGACACTACAATGACTTACTTCCTCAGACTATTGTACTGAGGCTCCTGCCAACCTTACTAACTACTGGAATGAAATTGCTCAGATTGTTGTAAAATCCCCTTATACAAATATTAATACTAACTAATGCCCTGTCTATATCATTGTGCATTTCTTCCCTTGGAACTTTGAGAAGCCATGATTTAAGAAACAGAATAGAGCCAGGCATGGTGGCACATGTGTGTAATCCTAACACTTGGGAGGCTGAGGCTGGAGGATCACAGGTTTGAGAATAGCCTTAGCAAGTAGTGATACTCTCAGCAACCTAGCAAGACCCTGTTTCAAAATAAAAATAAAATAGGACTGGAGGTGTAGCTTGGTGGTTGAAGGCCCCTGGGTTCAATCTCTGGGTCCACACATACACACACACACACACACACACACACACACACTAGAAGCCAGGTGTGGTGGCACACACCTATAATAATTCTAGTACTTGGTAGGTTAAGACAGGAGGATCACAGGTTACAGGATAGCCTCAGCAACTTGTGAGACTCTCAGCAACTTAGCAAGATCCTGTTTCAAAATAAAAACTAAAAAAAGGCTGGGGTTTAACTCAGAGGTAGAATTCCCCTGGGTTCAATACCCAGTAACAAACAAACAAACAGAATAGAACAATGATTAAGAACACAGAATTTAGAATCAGTCACACCATTAATGACTGTGACTCTGGATATGTAACTTAACCTAAGCTTCAGTTTACTTACTTTAAGTGAGAAAAACAAGATTAAGTAAAACTCATAGGACTGTTATGATTCATGAGATAATGTATGTAAAGCAATTTGCACAGTGACTGGCAACTATTATAATTAAGTATTATTATTGGTGATGGTGATGTTGTTAAATGCAATAATTTATTATCATCAGACAATACCTTTGCTTATAGTCTTTATATGACTTGGTCCCTTATATAAACACAAATAAGCACTTGTAATTATGCCACTTAAGAAATCAATGATGAGGGTGAAGATAAGCATGCACCAAAGTTAAGCTTTCCCAATGTTTTCTTTCCCAATTATTTCTACAATTTATATTATATTTTGAAAACAGAACCAAAAATAGCCCCTTTTCATATCAGCAAGGAAAAAGAATTTCTATCATAAGAATTCCTTCAAGGTGTTTGTTAACCTTCAAGAGATTCCCCATTTTTATGAGACACAGAAGTACCTTAGCAACTAAGTATGGAGTAGTTTCTAAATATGTTGTAATCTTCGGCACCCATGCATAGAGCTTGGCACAGAGGGGTTCAATTAAGGTTTTTTGAGCAGAAAATTTTGCTTGTGCAATTATAAATAAAAATAGTCTTTTTTTCTCTCTCTCCTTTTCCACATCCTATACATATTTCAAGGTCCAGTTCAAAATCATGAAAGTATTCTAAACACAAGGACTTTTTCATTTTCTCTTTTTACAGTCTACAGCCTGTCTCTGAATGCTGACATCTGTCATTCTTTAATTAATACAAATACTTCACATTATCTCTTCTATCATAAGCAATCTAAAAGCAGGAGCCATGTCTTAAACTTTTCCTCTTTTTCAATACTGGGAATTGAACCCAGGGCCTCACACATACTAGGCAAGAGCTCTACAACTGAGTTATAGCTCCAGCTCTGGGGCCATATCTTGTATTTGTGTCTTCTTCACAATGTAGGAGACCTAATAGACTCTCACTATATGTGAATTGTTCCTTTATCTTCAGATACTTTTTTGTGTGTTACCACGTGGTAGTGAGGATTGAACCCAGGACCATTCTACCTCTGAGCTGTACCCCCAGCCCTAATTTTATTTTTTAGTTTGAAACAGAGTCTCACCGAGTTATGGAGGGCCTTGCTAAATTGTTGAGACTGACCACAAACCTGTGATCCTTCTGTCTCAGCCTCCTAAGTACTGGAATTACAGATGTGGGCCACCATGCCCAGCTTCAGATATTATTTTTAACAAATTCAAGAAGAGCTGCTACAACTCAGACATTCCCATGACTTACAGACAGAGGGATTATTCGGATCCTGCAATGATTTTTCTATAGATTTCCTTGAAAATTGTCAAATACAGATACATGAAATAAAGTATTTCAAACTGAGAGAACTGAATCCCACTTACAAAGTTTCTAGACCCTAAGAAAGGCTCTGCCTGAAAGTAGTATGTTGTCATGTTTACTACTTTATATTAAAATTATAAATTATAAAATGAAGGTATTTCTTGCTCATAAGTAATAATAAAAGTAATATGATTAGAAGAGAGTCATGACAGAGCATTGTGTTCATTTGTTCCTATTACACAAGAACTTTGAAACAGTATCCCTCAATCATACTTCTTAACCATATTGGTAAAGTACATCTCTCATGAGATCATTGAGCAAAAGAGCAAAACCAATCAGAACACAACAGAATTAAACCTACAGGAAAAATACTGGCACTCAATAAACTCTCCCAATTCACATTAAACTTTTCATTCTCTATTATTAACATCAATACATTTTACTTTGGGGAACAAAGTCATCTGGAGTCTTGTGGCCACAGGAGGAGAAAAAAAAAAAGGACATGCTCATTTATTTGATCAGGCTGACCATAATGAGTATCTGTCAAATAGGGAAGGAACTAGTTTTCATTTTTAATTTGTGGATTGATATCATTCCACAAACTAAGTACTTGCTATATAATTTAAAAGAGACAAATGGATATCCCCAAAGTTTTGTATGATCCAAAGTAGTTTTAAAAATTGCATCCTAGCCAGGTGTGGTGGCTCATTCCTGTAATCTCAGTACTTGGGAAGCTGAGATAGGAGGATCACAGGTTCGTGGAGCCTCAGCAAGTAGTGATGCTCTCATCAATCTAGTGAGACCCTGTTTCCAAATAAGAAATAAAATCGGACCGGGGGTGTAGCTCAAAAGTAGAATGCCTCTGGGTTCAAACCCCAGTACCACACAAAAAATTTGTATCTTATTAAAAAAGGGGACAGGACTCCTGACCTTCATGAATCATAAGGAAAATGCTTTCCTTTTCATCATTTTATTAGTGCGTTGTAATTATACATTATAGTGAGAATCAAAGTGCTACATTCATACATGCACACAGCACTTGGTGTGTTTCCCTCCAGATCCCACCTATCGCCCCTTCCTCCCTCCCTGTACATGTTAGTGAGGTTGGTAGTGATATCTTCATAGATGAAGATAACATTATTTATTGTTTCCTTTCTCAAGTCTACTTTTTCTCCTTCTCTTCTCCCTCCCCAAGCCCCTTCCACTATTGCTGGTCTCTCTCCTCACTTATCTGAAGCCCCTTTTTTTCCTGTTTTTCTCTCTACCTTCCACATATGAGAGAAAACATACAACTCTGGACTTTCTGAGGCTGGCTGATCTCACTTAGCATAAGGTTCTCAAGTTCCATCCATTTTCCTATAAATGACATAATTTTGTTCTTCTTTATGGCCGAGTAAAATTCCATTGTGTGGATATACCACATTATCTTTATATTCTTGATTTTATTGATGGACACCTAGACTAGTTCCATAATTTGGTTATTGTGAATTGTGCTGCTTTAAATATGTGTATGCATGCTTTAAACATGGGTATGCATGTATCACTGTAGAATTCTGACTTCAATTCTTCTAGAAAAATATCAAGAAGTGGAACAGTTGGGTCATATGGTGGATCCATTACTAGTCTTTTGAGGAACCTCCATACTGCTCTCCATAGTGGTTGCATTATTTATAGAGAGAGTGCCCAGTAGATGAAGAAAAATTTTCACATTAAATGACAACTGAATTTTTTCACATCTCCCTTTCTTCAGAGGGAATATAGCAATAAAATAGTTGGCATTAACAATTTGCTTTGGGGGACAGAGCTTCTAAATTTTTAGTTCTGAGAAATTAATATGCTATTGAGCCATGTGTGGTAGTATATGCCTATAATCCCAGTACATGGGAGGCTGAGACAGGAGGATTGCAGGTTCGAGGCCAGCCTCAGCAACATAGCAAGGCTCTCAGCAACTTAGTGAGATCCTGTTTCAAAATAAATAAAATAGGCTAGGGGTACAACTCAGTAGTAGAACACCCCTGAGTATAATATCCAGTACCCCCTCCCCACACACACAAATGCTGTTTATATTTGGCTGAAGTGTTTGATTTTGTTTTTTTGTTTGTTTGTTTGTTTGTTTTTGCGGTACTGGGGATTGAACTCAGGGGCATTCTACCTCCGAGCTATACCCCCAGCCCTATTTTTTATTCTTTATTTTGAAACCGAGTCTCACTAAGTTGCAGAGTGCCTCACTAGGTAGCTGAGGCTGGCCGTGAACCCGGATCCTCTGGTCTCAGCCTCCCAAATGCTGGGATTACAAGCGTGCGCCACCACGCCCGGCGGCTGAAGTGTTTGAAAATTGCTTAAAACAAACAAAAGGACACAAGCCACCTTTGGATGAGTAATAAAAAGGTAGGCTAGGCTAAAGGTTTAGGGCCAATTGTATAATATTATTGAGAAAGAATATTGATACTTCTCTATCAATATTCTCAATCAAGCTGGCCTAACAAAAACAATATATTATTAAAGGTACTGGGATTATAGGTGTGATTAAAGAAAATGTTTAAGTAGTCCTTGAACCTCAAGATCAATAAGGAAATAGGAAGGATTAAAATGATATGTCAGTTGTCTATAATCAGATAAATGGTCTTCCAAGATACTAAAAAAACTTACCAAATTTCCTGTTTTTGAAAAATGCCATTGAATTTTATATAAATGACTTCAAAGTTTTAATATTACTAAAGTATTTTTTAGAGTTTTTAAAATATGCTTTTATTGGTGCATTATAGTCTCACATCATAGTGTGAGCACTTAGAAATGAAAGCATTCTTACTAGGAACTACTTTGACCTAAAAACTATTAACTTCAAACCTACCACACAGATCTAAAAGTTTTTTTCAAATAGGCATTTCAGATTTTTAGTTGACAGACTCATTGATAAGGAAAATGCCACAGACACGGTCTATCTGGAGTTCATAGAGACATACACAAAGTCTCCCAATATAACCATGAGACAAGATGAAGAAAGAAAGGCTACACAGTATAGTTAGGTGATTTCATAACTGAAAAACAGTGCCAAAGAGTATTTATTAATTGAACACTTCAATCTATAAGGAGAATTCTAATGGGGACTGTAGGGATCCACCTTTGGTCTTGTCGCATTCAACATTTTATCAGTAATTCAAGGAGGCAGCAAGCATCCCGTCCAATCCAACAGCAAACTGAACTCTTCCAAAACAAGACTATCATGATCCAGGTTATGCTATGTTTTCTTTTTTGTGTTTGTTGTTTTGTTCATTTATTTTGTTTTGTTTTTTGTAGTGCTAGGGATTGAACCCAGGAGTATTCTACCTGCAAACTACACTTCCAGACCAATTTTTTAAAAAAATTTTATTTGAAAGCAGGATCTCACTAAGGTGCTGAGCTTGTTTTCTAACCTACAATCCTCTTGTCTCAGCCTCCCAAGTACTAGGATTACAGACATGCACCACCATACCCAGTTTATACTATGTTTTCAATTCACTAAAAGTAGTCCCAATATCCTATCTGAGATTCAGTACATGTCCCACATTCATAAGTTTATATATAAGCTAATGTCTGGCTTCTAGTATTGCCATTAAAACCCGTTCCAAGTTTCCATTCATCACTTAGGACCTCTTATTTTAATAGAAAACCTTGTTTGGCCCTGTTTCTCCTCTCTAATTCTTAGGATTTGGGCCCCAGAATAAGATGGGAATTTGGCACCAAAAAATATCCTTGTTCCCAAGTGGGTTTTAGCCAAAGCATTCATTGATTATATACATGGAGAGAGAGTGTGGGGGGGGAGCACGAGAGCACTGAGATACTTTGAATTGTTTTCCAAGATATGATCTGAGCTCAGTATATATGAAGGCCCAGTTACTGCTTTCTTTACCTATTGTGTTTGCTGCATAGAAAAAACAAATATATACAATTCTCAATATGAATTCTCCACTCATATGGCTGAGGTATCAAGTAATTAATGGCCTTTGTATCTGGATATCTTGAGAGTTAACAGTTCACATATTATTTCTATACATATTTAGTCTCATTTAATCCTCATGAGAGCCTAATGAGGTTGGTATTGATGAAGCAACTGCATTTTAAAAAGGATTTTCAGGAAGCTATTTTCCCCATGCCTTAGTTTTTAATGGTCTCATAGCACATCTGATTACAACACCCTTATCTGACTGAAGAATATTATTGGTAACAAGCTATTAATTTCAAATATATTTCATGGAATCCTATTTCGATTTTTCACAACTACAAATTACTTTCTTTTTTAGAGACTTTGACTGGATCTTTTTTAGAAACTTTGACTGGATACATGGTTTTTAAATGGTTCACCTCAGCTACATCATGATATAAAAAAGATCTTTATTTCATATCCCAACCTCTTCTTTCAGCACTATCTTTCCACCTACAATATTCTGTGTAAGTAATAGGGTTTTACAAATTACTTTGATTTCTCAGATATAAATACCACTCATATATTCCTTGTGACAAATTTTGTACATAATTCCTTTAGCAGTTACTTGTGCAGTACAAGATGAAGGGATAAAATATAAGTCCTCTAAATTAGCCAGGTTAAAATGTACTATGTATTTTTATGAATATTAAAAGATACATTGATGAGATAATTAATGATGCCTAAAACCTTTCCTTATCAAAGTTTATTTTATTTATACTACTTAGAGCTGGGTGCAGTGGCACACCCCTGTAATCCTGTAATCCCAGTGACTCAGGAGGCTGAGGCAGGATTGCAAGTTCTAGGCCAACCTGGGCAACTTAGTGAGATACATATCAAAATAAAAAGGGCTGGGGATGTAGCTCAGTAGGAGAGCACTCCTGGGTTCAGTCATCAGGACCACAAATAAATAAGCAAATAAGTTATTTTAAAATGACTTATATGTTCTTTGATTTTGCTTCTGTGTTTTCTCTCTTTTTTTCTAATATAGCAAAGGAGGCATGCCACATTTGGATGACAGAATTTAGAAGAAAAATCTGATTTTATTTACATAGTATCTCTGAACTTATGGTCTACCCAATCAATCAATAATTTGAGACTTTGCTTTATCTAAATATATTGGCAAATTTTCTAATAAATCCAGTGAGCCAAAGACAATTATGGTGGTAACTTTAACTAAGCTATAAGAGTTGAAATCTAATGGTTTGATACTTTACTAGAAATACAGAGTTGATTTCAAACAGAACTGGGTAAAATTCTCTTTCCCTCTTTCCATTTCAGTGTTACATCTATTATAATAGCGTTGTCACTCTCAGACATTCAATATCCTTTGTAATTAAAATTTCATCATAGCCTCCCATGATTGGTTTTCTGCAGTACTTTCAAGCTGAACTAGTATTCCTTTAATCCAATTATCATAAATTCATTTAAAATCTCAACTGTGTATGAAACATACATGCACTTTAATATTTTACCAAAGTACAATCACACTCTATACACTACTATGCAACTTCACCTTTCCTTCTTTTTTCTTTTTATATATGTTTTATTTTTAAATATTTTTATTGGTATAGTCTCATACATGTACATAGCACGTGCTGAGTTTTCCCGTCTCCCTCCCCATCCCCACCCCTTTTCTCCATACAAGACATTGGGATTGGCATTGGTATTCCCACATAGGAACATAACGTCAATGGAAGTGATTCCCTCATTAGTTCTCCCTCTCCCCCCTACCACCACCTTCCCCTAGACTACTTCCCTTGCTTCACTGAAGTTTCTCTTCTTGTATCCCAGTTACTCCCTAGTTTCTGCTTATGAGAGAAAACATATGACCCTTCACTTCCTGTGACTAGCTAATCTCTCTTATTTAACATAATGTTCTCCAGGTCCATCCATTTTCCTGCAAATAACGTAATTTTGTTCTCCTTTATTGATGAGTAGAATTCCATTGTGTGTATATCCCATAATTTTGTAATCCACTAATCTGTTGATGAACATCTGGGTTGTTTCTGTAATTTGGCTATTGTGAATTGTGCTGCTATAAACATGGACATGCATATATTACTATAATATTTTTTTCAGTCCATTTGGAATGATACCCAGGGATCCAGGGATAGTATAGCTGGATCACATGGTGGATCGACTCCCAGTTTTCTGAAAAATCTCCACACTGATCTCCATAGCAGCTGCACTAATTTGCAATCTCACCAACAAGAGTTCCTATTTCCTCAAATCCTTGCCAGAATTTACTGTTGTTTGACTCCTTGATGGTTGCCATTCTAATTGTGGTTAGATGAAATCTCAGTATAGTTTTGATTTGCATCTTAATGAATTCTAATTATGTTGAACATTTTTTCATATATTTATTGGCCATTTGCACTTCTTTTGTGAAGCATCTATTTAGTTCAATTGCCCATTTCTTGGTTGGGTTATTAGTTTTTTTAAA
This sequence comes from Graphiurus murinus, assembly GCA_004027655.1. Classification (NCBI taxonomy): domain Eukaryota; kingdom Metazoa; phylum Chordata; class Mammalia; order Rodentia; family Gliridae; genus Graphiurus; species Graphiurus murinus. The sequence continues at coordinate 18,880 of PVLC010013194.1, read as the reverse complement.
TCTTTTAAGTACTTTGTATATTTTAGATATTAGTCCTCTATCAGAGGAATAGCTGGTAATGATCTTCTCTCATTCTGTAGGCTCTCTCTCTAGACTCTTGATAGTTTCCTTTGATGAGCAGAAAGTTTTTAGCAATTTCACCTTTTAAATTTTTACTTAACATATATGACAGAGATTCGTCAGTACTATATATAGTAATTCTTCTTCTTAGCAAAAAGATACATAATATTCATTGTATAGATATTTCATAACTTATTTTACTCCATTATTGAATATTTGGATGCATTTATCAAAGTCTGTGTATGTACATGGTTGTGTGTTTATTCTGAGAAGTGTTCAGTTAGAAGTATTTACAATTAAATTTGTTAGACATGCCAAAATGCTTCCCCAAATTTTTGTGCCTGTTAATGCTTTCAATCAATGCCAAATAAGCCAATTAGTTTATCTCCAGAATTCTTAGTTCATAGTGTAATAAGGAAACTGATTTCCTTAACAAAAGCCTCATATTATGATTTCTTTCCTATAACTCCCATAAGTATCTAAATGCTCACTGAGAAATTAATTCAGCCCGCTTCCATGAATTTATTATTATTGTTATTATTTTTGCGGTACTCGAGATTGAACTCAGGGGGATTCTACCTCCGAGCTACACCCCCAGCCCTATTTTTTATTCTTTATTTTGAAACCAAGTCTCACTATGTTGCAGAGTGCCTCACTAGGTAGCTGAGGCTGGCCGTGAACCCAGATCCTCCGGTCTCAGCCTCCCGAATGCTGGGATTACAAGCGTGCGCCACCACGCCCGGCTCATGAATTTATTTTACTTGGGTTGACTAACGCATTATCATGTTTTTATAACATCCTTATCCTATGTTCTACATGGTTAAAGTTTACATTTTTATAAATATGCATTCAGGAAGTCTCTACTAGTGCCCATATGTTGGAGAGTTAGTCCTATATTTTCTTCTAGTAATTGCAAAGTTTCTGGTCTAATTTCTAGGTCTTTGATCCATCTTGAGTTGACTTTTGTGCAGGGTGAGAGATAAGGGTCTAATTTCATTCTTTCCAGACCTAACTAGGTATCTGTCAACAGATGAATGAGTAAATAAAATGTGATATATACACACACAATGGAGTTTTACTCAGCCATAAAGAAACACAAAACTGTGTACTTCGCAGGAAAATGGATATTATGCTGTGAGATTAGCCAATCTCAGAAAGTCAGGGTTGTATGTTTTCTTTCAATGTGCAAGCTAGAGAGAAAATAGGAAACACAAAGAACTTCAGACAAAAGAGAAACCAGTAGAAGAGTAGGAGAGGATTGTGGGTAGGAGGTGGGGAGGGGAAAAAGGAGGATTGAGAAAAATAACAGTTCAAATAATGTTTTGTCCATATATGAGGTATCACTACCACTGTCACTAAATATAAGAAGAAAGGGAAGGGAAGTGGGGGCTATAGAGGGAAACAGACCAGAGATAAGTGCATGTATGTTTGTATCACTTTGAATCTCACTATGATGTATAATTGCAATGCATGGATGAAAGTATGAAAATAATATACATTCGTTGGTATCTAACTCTCCAAACTTCATTTAATCCTTTACTCAGAGATTTAAAAAATTGCAAAATATAATTCTGGGATAAATGAGATGATCAATCAGAAACTTAATATGTAAAGTCTGAGGCTGAGTCCAGTATATCTTATTAAACTCATAACAGACAGACCTTTCCAGACACAACAACTGTAGCCTCCGGAAAAGAGAAGGAGAAAGTGGTTAATAGGTACAAAATCTTGAGTTAAAAGAAAAAGTTCTAGTGTTTTATAGTAGAACAGGGTAACAATAGTTAACAATAATTTTTGTGCATTTCTAAAAAGCTAAAGAGAATATTTAAATGTTCTCACCACAAAGAAATGATAAATGTTTGAGGTGGTGGATATCCCAATTATCCTGATTTGGTCATTCCATATTATATGCATGCAATTATTATGTGACAACTAAAAACAAAACAAAAATACACAAAGGAACTCTCTGCAGGACCTTGAGAGTACACAGTTGTCCCTGCTTAGCCATGGTTTCACTTTCCAGTTCCAGATGCCTATGGCCAACCATGGTCTGAAAATACAGTACAGGAAAATAAGATATTTGAGAGACAAAGAGAGAGAAAGCAGTCACATCACCTTTATTGCAATATATTGTTATAACTAGTTTATTTTAAGGTCATTGTTGTTAATCCTTTACTGTTCCTAATTTATAAATTTTACTATAGGTATGTACACACAGGAAAAATAGTATATGCAGGCATACCTTCTTTTATTGTGCTCTACAGATAATGTGTTTTGTACAAACTGAAGATTTGTGGCAACCCTGGTTCAAGCAAGTTTATCAACTTTTTTTAATAGTTGAGATAATCATTTGCATTCTTACAATAAGGTATTTTTAATTAAGGTATATACATTGCAATTTTTAAGCAATGATATTGCTTACTTAATAGACTATAGAATAGTGTAAACATACTTTTAAATTTTTTGTGGTACTGGGGATTGAACCCAAGGGGGTTCTACCACTAAGCTATATCTATCTCCAGCCTTTTTATTTTTTATTTTGAAACAGGGGGTCACTAAGTTGCTGAGGCTGGTCTCAATTCTGCAATCCTCTTGTCTCAGCTTCCTATGTACTGGGATTACAGGCATGTGACACTATGCCCATCTAACATAACTTTTATATGCACTAGAAAAACAAAAAACTCATGTGACTCACTTCATTGTAATATCTGCTTTGTTGTAGTGGTCTGGAACTGAACCTACAAAATCAATAAGTACAAGGGAGGAGCCGGGTGTGGTGGTGCACGCTTGTAATCCCAGCATTCGGGAGGCTGAGACCGGAGGATCCGGGTTCGCAGCCAGCCTCAGCTACCTAGTGAGGCACTCCACAACCTAGTGAGACTCGGTTTCAAAATAAAGAATAAAAACTAGGGCTGGGGGTATAGCTCTGAGGTAGAATGCCCCTGAGTTCAATCCCCAGCACCGCAAGAAAAAAAAAAAAAAAAAGGAGGAACTACCATGAATAAAAGTAGGCAGAACTGTTTAAGGGGATGTGGTAGGGAACCAGAATTTCAGAAAAGAATCAACATGGAGTAAGGTTATTTGTTTGTTTGTTTGTTTGTTTGTTTGGTGGTACTGGCAATTGAGCCCAGCGGCATTCTTCTGAGCTACTCTCCCAGCCCTATTTTTCAGTTATTTTGAAGTATGGTCTCATTAAGTTGTGGAGGGCCTCACTAAGTAGCTGAGGCTGGCAGCGAACCTGAGATCCTCCTGTCTCAGTCTCCCAAGTACTGGGGTTACAGGCCTGCACCAACATGCCTGGTTGAGTTTTCTATTTTTATTGCTTTTGTCTGAGGGAAGATCAAGGTTGTGTCATATCATGAGGAAACTAAAACATGATATATCGTGTTCAAGTGGGGTTTATTCTAGGAATGAAAGATTTTTCCACATTTAAAAACTAGTTGAATTATCGCCTAGTGTAATATATTACTTTAGTCCAAATATCTTGTATTTACCCTGTGAAATAATGGACATGTGACTAGGAAAAAAAATAAAAACTAATTGATATAATCCAACATAGTAGTAGAATAAAGGAGAAAATCATATTCTCATTTCAATAGATGGGGTGAAACATTTAACAAAATTCAACTACTCATGAGAAAACTTTGACCACACTAAAAAGAAAAGGGAACCTCCTCAATTTAATAGTTTTTATGAAAAACCATAGGTAAGATAATATTTACTGGTAAAACATGGAATACTTCCCCTAAAGATAAAGGAAATTGTGTAAGGATATATGCTCTTACCACTGCTATTCATAATGTACTGGAGGTCCTGGCCATTGCCAAAAAAAAAGAAATATTAAGTATGAAGGTTGAAAAGAAGTGTCTCTATTTACAAATGAAATGGTTGTTTACTATAAATTCTAAGAAATCTAAGAGTCCTAAGAAATCAAGTACTAGAATAAAAATGTGAGTAAAGAGGTCTCAGTATACAAGGCTAATAAATAAATATCAACTGTTCTATATAATAGAAGTAAGCAATTGGAAAATGAAAAAAAATTAAAGTCCAGTTATGATAGAATTTTTAAAACCATAAAATATCTAGAAATAAGTATAACAAAAGACTTTCAAAACTTCAACACTAAAATCTATAGAACACTGATGAGAGAAATTTTTTAAACTCAAGTTTATGGAGGTAGATGTGTTCATAGCTCCAAAGACTCATTATTAAGATGTCAATTATCCCCAAATTGAGCTACAGATTCAATACATTCCCTATAAATATTCCAGCAGGATTTTTTTGTAGAAATTGACATGCTAATTCAAAGTTTATATGAAAGTACAAATGATCTATAATAGCCAAATAAATTTTACAATTTAAATAATGTTATGTCCATATATGAAGGTATCACTACCAATCTCACTAAATACATGTTTGTACCACTTTGAATCTCACTATGATGTATAATTATGATACACCAATAAAAGTATTTTTTGTGATAGAGGATTGAACATAGGGGCTTTCTACTTCTGAACTATACCTCATCTCTATTTTATTTTTTATTTTGAAACAAGGTCTTACTAAGTTTCTGAGCATCTCGATAAATTGCTGAAGCTGGCCTTCAACCTGTGATCTTCCTGTCTCAGCCTCTGGGATTACAGGCATACACTGGCTCTCTTTAGTTTCTTTTATCCTAATCAAACTATCTGGAGGTACTTGATAATCCTAAAAGATAACCCCAAAAGGAAATTCCATATCTTTAACTGCATATTATTGCTCATTTAAATTCTGATTATTTAATATCTTGGGAGGTTCTGGAGATTAACATTTTCTATGTAATTTTGTTTTATTTTAGATGCAAAGCTATTGAGGTTATAAACAAGTAAAACCTTCCAACTAAAAACTGATTTAAGGTTATTCTAGTCGTGGATTTCTCTGTGGATATCTAAAAATCCCAAATTAAGTTGTTTAGTAGGAGAATATTAACTATTATATAGGAAAGAAAACAAAGTACATTTATCCAAGTCACTCTAGGTATATATAACCTTCACTAGAGTATTTCCAGAGAACTACACATAAAATATTTACTAATTGATAAATAAATTATAGAATTAAAATAGTCAATATACTCCAGAGAAGAGAGAAATCTAAGTGAGGCAGTTGACCACTGAAATACTATGGGTAAAATTTTCACAATTTATCACTCTGCTCATCTAAATAGGTTGAATAATGAGTGAGTACTAGGTTTCAAATAACATATACTAATTTCAACTCCTTAGTAATGTACTAATTACACAGAAGATAAATCTTGTTCAGTGATAAAATTAGTATGAACAAAATATTTGTGAGCCCAAGGGGGACAGATTACAAAAGCTATCATAAAAGAAGCAGCTAATGTTATATTATGTTATCAAAATTCTAAGAGTCTTTGCTTTTCACTGAGCTACACGGAGTACTATGGCAATTCAAACTATTGGATTTTTAGATGACAGAAACTTGAGAAGTATCACACATCAAAAATTGTAACTCACAACACACTACAACATAGCTATAATCTTCCTGATACTTAAATGAATTCTTAGTGGTAGAGGACAGGTGCTTGGTAGATACATTTAATCTTATACACACTAATTATTAACCATCTGGCTGTCATTAACCTTCGGCAAACATCTTTTAAGGCTTTGATGAAGATGTAGAATACACCTTCCTTATTAAGAGAAGAAGCCAAATATAGAACTTTTTCTACTGCACGATATCTTCCAAATAACACAATAGGAATAGGAAACTTCAGCTCTTATAAACTTTCTAAATACCTATATTACTTCTAGGTACTGAATTAGGGAATAGAGACAATCTAGCTTAGCTGGTAAATTGAAATTAATTATTGGGTCTGATCAAAAAGTATTTTCAGTTTTTTTCCAAAATAGTCCTAATATAGCTAGATTTAAGGGACCAAAGAGAACTACGAGTAAAATAAAATAATTCGTAAAACAATTATTACAGAAGCAGGTATAGCAGAGAGGTTAAGACAATACTCTTTTTTTTTTTTTTTTTTTTTTTTACGGTACTGGGGATTGAACTCAGGGGCATTCTACCTCCGAGCTACACCCCCAGTCCTATTTTTTATCCTTTATTTTGAAACCGAGTCTCACTAAGTTGCAGAGTGCCTCACTAGGTAGCTGAGGCTGGCCGCGAACCCGGATCCTCCGGTCTCAGCCTCCCAATGCTGGGATTACAAGTGTGCGCCACCACGCCCGGCTAAGACAATACTCTTAATTGCAATAATTTACAGAAGGAAACTGAGAGCATAAATAAATGTCTCTAGAATAATAGGAGCTATGCAGTAGAGTAGGTGGTTAGGAGAAATAACAGCAGTTATAATGTCTCACTTCATGACTATGGGGAAATAGGCAAATATCACTGCAGAGCTCAACATACTTATAAAATACAAAGATGACTTGGAGGAAAGCACAGCATTTTATATGTACATGTTCAACTTGTTAAGGTGTTCCAAGTCAAAATAATCTGATAAATATTATCAGAATGCACAGAATACATAAATAAGGGGATTGGACCCCAAATCCACACTTGATTACAACACTGTATATTTGCCACACCCTAATCTACCAAGGAATGTTCTGTCTACAGTAACCAGGAAAACTGTGATATTCAAATGATCAAACCACTGATTAAATCATTTAAAGTAGGAAATGTTCCTTCCCACCACCTATGAGGCCTGAGCCCTTTAATTTTGATTTGTATGAAGCACCCCTTCCTGGGCTTTTTCATACACCTCCTATTGTCTTTATTACATAGCGGGATTCAGACCTTAAAATGTGTTCCACAAAATTTTGGCTTTATCCTTCCCTTCCCCAAGCAAATACACTTTTTACATTGCTTATCATTTTATCCATACTCATCTTTCAGGATCATCTTTATATAGACGACTCAAAAATCTATCTTTAGAATCCAGCCTCTCTCAACTAATTCATCTATCTCTGCTTAGAGGACATTTCCAAAACTGAATGCATTATTTCCATAAACTTTAATAGCATATATATTTTGTGGTATTGGGGATTGATTAAGCCCTGGGGCATTCACCAAGCTACATTCCCTCTCACCCTTTTTTTTTTTTTGAAACAGGGTCTCCTGGTTGATGAGAGTCTCACTACTTGCTGAGGCTGTCCTCGAACCTCCAATTCTCCTGTCTCAGCCTCCCAAGTACTGGGATTACAGGTGTGTACCACTAGCCAGGGTTCTATTTGTTCTCTTAATCACCCACACTTAGTAACTAAGCCTTGTCAGTTCTTTCCTTTATGTCACATTGAATTAATTTCTTCTAGCTTTGGTTTAAATCTTCATAATTTCTTGCCTGAATATTTTAGTAAAAGTCTAATCTGCCTTCCTCCACTCTACTGAACGGATATTATAAAATATTGCTAATGTCCTTCCAAAATTTGATTCTGATAATGGAATATCTATATTTTAAACTCTTTCTTTTCAACTTCTTCTGTATGCTTGTTTTTATTCTTTTTTTGGGGGGGGAGTTGTCATGTTAAAGCAAAATAATCTCACTAAAATATTTATTGACATGGTCAAATCCAACTAAAATGTGGAAATACACACTTTTTAAATATTCCATGTAGGCAGGTGTGGTGGTACATGCCTGTAATCCCAGTTCTTGGGAGGTTGAGATAGGATGATCGCAGGTTCACAGCCAGCCTCAGCAACTTAGTGAGGCCCCCTGCAACTTAGTAAGATCCTGTTTCAAAATAAAGTATAAAATAGGGCTGAGGATATAGCTCAGCAGTAGAATGTCCCTGGTTCAAAACCTAATACCACAAAAAATAAACAAATAGATAAGTAAGTAAATAAGTAAAAATAAAAAGGGCTGGGAGTGTAGCTCAGAGGTAGAAAGCCCCTGGGTTCAATCCCCAGTACCAAAAATAACAAATAAAATAAAATTCCACCTAATAATACATTTCTATACATGCCAACACGTATGTAGAAAGTTTTAAAATGTTTTTCAACAAAATTTCACTTTCCTTTAATTTCTTACTAAAGCTATTCTTACATATTTTGTATTTAGTGATTTTTTGAGTAAGATCTTGTCATTTTGGCCAAGAATCTGAGATCCTCCTGTCTCAACTTCCCAAGTACTGGAATTACAAGCATGTGCCATCACACCCAGTTCAATGAACATATTTTGATTACCTAAGTACACAACATTCCATCTTTAGTACACACAGACATTAATGTAAACATAATTTATGCAGTTATATTTTTAAAATCCAGAAACAATCCAAATTATAATAGCCAATTGTAAAAAGTAATTAGAACTATGCTGACAAATGTTTTATAATAGCATAAGGCCTTAAATTAAAAACATTAATTCAGTTGGGCATAGTAGCACATGCCTATCCAGGCCAGCCTGGTCAACTTAGATGCTGTTTCAAAATAAAAAATTAAAAGAGTTGAGGTGTAGCTTGCAGGTAGAAGGCTCTTGGGTTCAATCCCTAGTACCACACACACAAAAAGCACTATATATATATATATATATATATATATATATATATATATATATATATGCTTTTCTAAATTTCACTGTATTTTAAAATAAATTTGTAATAAAATATCATATAATTGACTATACTATTTTTTAAACATGCATGGAAAAAGTGTTTTCTTTTTGTTTTGTTTTCAAAAGAGCTATGGAAATATATAATTGTGACTGTACTTGGGTGTTGGGATTGCAGATGATTTCTTCTTTTTTTTTTTTTTAATGTCTGTGATGTTCACCTGATACTATTTAATGGAAAAGTTGCTTTCAGATCTTTTTTCATCCTTACTAACTTTTCATCTCCTTAGGATAAAATCTAAAATCCTATGCATTGAAGAATCTTCTTTTTTTTCCCCTATGCTGTACTTTTTTTTTCAGCATGGATTTTTTATACATTTCTTGAGTATAGAATAGACATTTATGACATATCAATCATTGTCAGATCACAAAGAGCACCACTTCTTCATTTTACATGTATAACCCACATTCTTAACATAGCCTGGTAAAGCAAACTTTCTAGAGTCATAAAGCCATAATCCTTTAGGGTCATATATTTACTTTCTAAGAAGTAGGAGGGTCTTTCATCTATGCATCCTAGGAGTGATCTCCAGACTTTGAGACGCCAGTGTAGTCATAGCAGAAGAGTCAGTATAATTACTCATATATGCAGATAGCAACTGCCAGGGGGGAAAGGGCCCAGCTGGGCTCCCACAACTCCCCCATTTTTATTTTAAAATGCACGAAGGACTGTGCCTGTCTTAGGTCCATTGAAGAATCCTCTAAATGTGATTCTGTGATTCTTATTAACTTGCCTAGCCTCCACTTCCACCTTGCTTATACAGTATGCTTTGGCTAAATCAAACTACTTTCAAGTCCTTTTATGTTATCTCATTCTTCCAGACCTTTATTTATAGATTTTTCTCATCAAGAAGACTTTTTATATACTTTTAGAAGTGTATACAATATTTTAAAAGACACTTGATACATTGTAATTATACATCATATTGATGTTCAAAGTGATTCAAACATACTTGCATATAGGTCTTGCTGTGTTTCCCTTCAGATCCACTCTGCTACTCACTCTTCCCCATACATATTAGTGAGATTGGTAGTAATACTTTCATATTTGGGCATAATATTATTTGAATGGTTTCCTTCATCAGTGCATCTTTTTTCCTTCCCTGTCTCCCTTCCCCTAACCCCTTTCACTATTTTACTGGTTTATCTCCTCAATTTAGATAATTTTCTATTTTTCTCTAGCTTCCACATATGAGAGAAAACATAAAATCCTTGACTTTCTGAGACTGGCTGATCTCAGCATAATATTCTCTAGTTCTATCCATTTTCCTCCAAATGACATAATTTTTCATCTTCATGATTGAGACGAATTCCATTGTATGTAATATGACATATTCTTTACCCATTAATCTGTGGGAGAAAATCTTTGCCAGATACTCTTCTGAGAGAGGACTTAGGTCTAGAATATATAAAGAATTTTTTTAAAACACTAAAAAAAATCCAATCAAAAAATGTGTAATTGAGCTGAATAGATACTTCTAAAAGAAGAAATACACTTGGCCAATAAATATATGAAAAAATGTTCAACATCACTAGCAATTAGGGAAACACAAAACTACATGGAGATCCCATTTAACTCCAGTTAGGATGTCAATCATCAATACAAACAATATTAAATACTAGCAATATTAAATACTAGGAACACTTACACTGTTGGTGGGACTCCAAATTAATAAAACCACTATGAAGATCAATATTAAGTTTCCTCAAAAAAATAGGAACAGAACCACCGTATGACCCAGCTGTACCACTCCTTGGAATCTTTCCAAAAGAATTAAAGTCAGAATACTATAGTTATATACATGCCTATCCATACTTATAGCAGCACAATTCATAATAACCAAATTATGGAACCAAACTAGGTGTCTGCCAATGACTGGATAACAAAAATGTAGTATATACACACAATGGAATTTTACTTCTCCGTGAAGATTACAATTATGTCATTTACAGGAAAGGGGATGGGACCAGAGAATATTATACAACATTTTTATTTTTTAGAACTTAATTGGTGCAATGTAAAATACTCCTGCTTCACTCTACTCCTCTGCTTCCCATTATTTCAATTAGAGCTCTAGCCTGATTACATTATATTGATGGTTTACTTGTTTATTGTGAGATACCGTGTGTGTGTGTGTGTGTGTGTGTGTGTGTGTGTGTGTGTGTGTGTGTGTAAGTAACTGGGGATTGAATCCAGGGGCATTCTACCTCTGAGCTACACCTGACCCTATTTTATTTTCTTATTGTAAAATAGGGTCTCGCTAAGTTGTCGAGATCCTCACTAAGTTGTTGAGCTGGCTGTGAAGCTGCAATCCTCCTGTTTCAGACTCCCAAGTACTGGGATTACAGGTGTGTGCCACCATGCCCAGCTATGGATCATATCTTATTTCTCTCCACACTTTGAATGTGTTTGCTCAAAAAATGTATGTCAGATGGAATGACTAGTAAGAGAAATATGGAAATTGTTTTGTGTCAAGTAAAGTCACAAATACCATCTTTAGTAAAGATCACTTATGTGAATGTTTTTGGTGAAAGCATCTGCTCTTTAGTTCAGTACTAAATATTTCATAATAGATCTTATATCTGAATTATTTTTCCCAAAATCAATAAGAGATAGGAATCTCTCTAACAATATTTGGAGAAAATAAAGATACTCTTATTCTCAAAAGAAATGTAATTCAAATATTTAAGATATACATAAAAGTATTTCAATATTGCTTAGATGCTAGTCTGATGGTGATAAAGCTGTATGGTAAGGAATATCAGATAATAGCAGCCTAAATTATTCACAGCAGCTATCCTACTGAAAGCAACTAAATATTCTAGAAAAAATATTAAGACAATTATCTTTGAAAGCCGTGGAAATCTGACAAGATAATGGGGAACTGCTAGGACAAATTCTGGAGGAAACAAATTCAGAGAGATGAGCAGAATATTGAACTTGCTTCTTGTTGGAAACCATTTGCTAATACAAACTTGGACGTAAATTCAAATAAATGTGGAGTGAAGAAGACAGAAATTAAGAACCAGTGTGCATCCAAAATTGGAATTCTTATAGGATTTCCAACCTTATTAATCTAGAAATTCAAAGGACTAAATTCTCCAGCTAATACTATATCAAAACTCAATCTATCTATTCTCCAGCCCAGAAAACTGCTGAGGAATTTGAGTTGACACCAACCAAAATAGAAGGAAAAGAAGGAGAAAAAACACCTAAACTTCTGGCTTGATACTGGATGTCCTGCATATTTCCAGCTGGAAATACATACTGCTTTTCAAGCATTGGTATTCAGACACTGGCAGAAGTAAATAAAAATCTATCCTAAGCCAGATGTAGTGGCGCACACCTGTAATCCCAGTATTTGGGAGGCTAAGACAGGAGAATCACAGGTTAAGGCCAGTCTCAGCAACTTAATGGAACCCTGTTTCAAAATAAAAAATAAAAAGGGGTGTGGGTGTAGCTCGGAGATAGAATGGCCCCAGTACCAAAAAACAAACCGTAATCTATCCTGAAGGAAAGTACATTAATCCAAGACCTCAGGATATTCTGATAAATATTATTTTCAGGGTAATGACCATCACAAGTAAAAGAATACCTGGCACACATGAAAATATGAAGCTGTGAGTAAAAGCCAGGTGAAACATACCTGCACAGTTCAGATTCTGAAATTATCAGATGAAGATTTAATATAGTTAAGGAAATAAAAGGCAAGCTTAAAAACATTTGCATGGAATCAAATACTATAAAATATCACAGTATATTTGAACAATAACATAATTTTCTAAATGAAAAACATAATAACCAGCTGGGTGTGGTGGTACACACCTGTAATCCCAGTACTTGGGAGGCTGAAACAGGAGGATTGGGGGTTGGAGGACAGCTTCAGCAATGTAGTAAGACTCTCAGCAACCTAGCAAGACACTGTTTCAAAAACAAAAAAATAAAAATGCTGGGGGCGTAGCTTGGCTGTAGAATGCCCCTGGGTTCAATTCCCAGTACCACAAAAAATATATATCATAACAAAATTAAAAATTCACTGGTGATATATGTCAGTGGTAGAGTGCTTGCCACTAATGTGCTAGGTCCCCGGTTCAATCCCAAACATATACAAACAATTTTAACTTACAGGGTACTTTTAACAAAATATTGGACACACAAGAAAACAAAACTAGTAAAATTAGCAAAAAAAAAAAAAAGAAAGAAAGAAACTACTAATAAAGCATCACAATGATAATGGAAAATTATCTCATTAGATAATGAGTATTCCAGAAAAAATGAGGAGATAATTTTAATGTAACAAAAGGAAGTAAATGCCAACCTGGAATTCTACACATAAGGAAAAATCCTATTTCCCAAATGACATGAAAAATGTCACCCTTGATGTTTCAGACAAACAAAAATCATAATAGTTCATCAGCAGCAGAAGTAGAAATAAATAGCAAATAATGCTAATAGTTTTAATTTAGTAGGAAGATATTGCAAATTTAAATTTGGTTAAGCATCTAAATAACATTGCCTCAAAATATATGAAGGAAAATTTTTACAAACTGCAAGAAGAAATAAACAATTCAACGCTTATAGTGAGGTAGTTAACAGAACTCTCTCAGAAAAATAAACAAACAAAAGGAATCAAAAAGAATATGGAATATTTGAACAATACTATTAATAAACTTAATGGGTACAGGTAGAACATAACAAGCAATTTCAGAATACCATCTTTTCATGTGCATAAAGGACATTAAAAAATTGGGCATTTGCATCCTGAAAATACTATACAACAATGAGAATAAATGACATACAGCTATATGGAATTATATGAATATGTTTCTCAAATAATGTTTAATAACATACACACGAGTTTATTATTCCTATTATTCAAGCTTTCTGTATTCTTATTGATTTTTCTTTTGTTTTCCTTGTCCTATTTCTGAGCAAGGTATATTAAAATTTGGAAAATTCTGATTATGAATTTCTCAATTTTTTGGAGGACAGCCATTTTTGCTCAATATAATTAAACATGATAACACGGCATTAAGATTTATGACTGTCTTCCTGGCATATTAACACTTTAGTCATCATGTAATTTCCCTATTTATATCTAAAAGGCTTCTTACCTTAAAGTCTATTACTGATATTTTAATAGCTAGATATAGTTTTTTTATGTGTTTGCATGATAACTTTTTCCATCCTTTCATTTTCAATTTTTGTCTTTTTAATAAAGGTGTATCTCTAATGAGTAACATAGGGTTGTTTAATTTGTATCCAGTCTTAGAATGTTTAGCCTGTAATTACCAATATTCTTGAATTTAAATATTCCATCATTTTTTTTATTTATCAATCAGTTTAACTTGCATTTTTCTCCTATTTTACTTTCTTTAGGATTAAATGAAATTTTATTCTGTCTCCCCACTATTAGCTTATCTGTTGTACATTATTTTAATATTTTCAGTGGATCACTCTAGAAGTTATAACATACATCTTTGCTTTATTAATGTTTAATATAAAATTGAGCTGGGTGTGGTGGCACATGCTTATAATTCCAGTATTTGGGAGGCTGAGACTGGAACATTGCAGGTTTGAGACCAGCTTCAGCAACTTACTGAGACCCTGTTCCAAAATTTTTAAAAAATAATAAAATAGGGCTAGGGGTGTAGTTCAGAGGTAGAATGCCCCTGAATTCAATTCCCACTACTACTAACAATAATAATAATAATAATAATGATAATAATAACAATAATAATAATAATAATAATAATAATAATAATAATAATACTTTCACTGCTTCCAGGACAATGAAATGGCCTTAGAACCTTTTAATTCTATTAACCTTGCCCCATATTTTTGTTATTATTCATATGTTTCAGTTTTTATATTATATGCTCTATGATATATGTTATTGTTTTAGTCAGTGAATAGTCACCTTCTTGCCTTCCTTTTTTCCTTCCTTACTATATTTCTATGATTCTACCTAGAAATACTTTCCATATATCTAAAGAAATCACTTACTAGTTCATTTAGTACATCTCTACTTGTAATACATTATCTCAGTTTTTATTAATTTGAAAATATTTTTCTTTTTTGTGGGATTTTTTGGGGGGGGGGCTGGGTATAAAATTCTAGGTTTATAGATGGCTTCCTTTGGCCCTTTGAAAATGTCATTTCATTGTTTTCTGGCTTCTATATTTTTTCTTGAGAAGTCAGTTGTCACCTTTATTATTGTTCATTTAAAGGTAATATGTATTTTATTTGATAACTGTCAAAATATAACTCCTTGAGGAAACTAATAAAATCAATAAATCTATAATAAAACTCTTCAAAAAAGAGAAAGCACAAATACCAATATTAAGAATATAAAAACATTATTATGGTTTTACTGTCATAATAGTAAAAAGAAATAATTTCAACAACTTTAAAACCATAAACTTTAAAACTTAGATTAAATGCACAAATTCATAGGAAAATACCACTGGCCAAATTGATACAAGAAATAGAGGCTCTGTATAGTTCTATAACTATTACAGACATTGAGTTTTTATTTTATTTTATTATTTGTACTATGGACTGAATCCAGGGGCATTCTACCTCTGAGCTCACCTCTGCTCTTTTTATTTATTTTTTGTGTGTGTTGAAGCAGGGTTTAAGTTGCTGAGGGCCTTGCTAAGTTGCTAAGGCTGATGGATCTCAAACCTGCGATTCTCTCGTCTTAGCCTCACAAGTACTGGGATTACAGGCATGTGCCACCATGCCCAGCTCAGACAATGAATTTATAATTGAAAACATTATCCTGCAGGGAGAACTCTAGGCCGATAAGCTTTATACCAAGTTCTGTCAAACATTTATCAGAGAAAAAATACACTGATTTACATGAACTTGCTGTGGTCTGAATGTGTGTGTCGCTCTAATTCATATGCTGAATCCCAACCCCAAAGATCATGTATTAGGAGGTGAGGCCCTCTGGGAGGTGATTAGGTCATAAGGGCAGAGCCTTCATAAGTGGCATTAGAACTACCTTGCTCCTTCTACAATGTGAGGACACAGTAAGAAGATGCCTTAATGTTTATGAATGAGGAAGTGGGCCCTCAGCACACATGAATCTGTCAGTGACTTGTTTATCAACTTCCCAGCATCCATAGCCACGATAAATAAATTTCTGTGGTTTTTGTGCCACCCGGTTTATGGTATTTTGTTATAGCAGCCCAACTGGACTAAGATGAACTGAAAAAGTTGAAAAAATACCTCTTCCCAACTTACTATACGAGGCCAGCATAGCCCTGATACCAAACTCTGACAAGATCATAAGAATAAATAATTACAAGCCAATGTCTATCATAAACATAAATTTTTTAATTCTAAACAAAATATTAGAAAACTATACCCAATGATATAAAGATTAATATATCACAACCAACCTGAGTTTATACTGATTGGTTTAAATCTTAACCAATGCCAGATTGGTTTATCTAATCAATAAAAATAATGATATTAATAAAAGGATAGAAATCATATTATCATTTCAACAAAGAAAATATCTGATAAACTCAGCACTCATTTAATGAGGTTTTTTAAAAAAACTTAATAAATTAGAAAAGGAAGGGAACTTTCTTAATCTGATAAAGGGTCTGTGCAAAAAATCTAATCAGACATCATATTTTATATTAAATATTAAAAACCTTCTCTCTGAGACCAGGAATAAGATAAAACTACTCATTATCATCACTTCTATTCAATATAATGTATTTCATAACTAATGACTTAAAGCAAGATAGCTATGTGTTTAGAAAGTAAAAAATATAAAATATTCTTTATTCTTTATTTTGAAACAGGGTCTAAATTACAGACGGCCTCACAAAGTAGCCAAGGCTGGCCAAGAACTTGCCATCCTCCTGTCTCAGCCTCCCAAGTACTGGAATTACAAGCACACGCCACCATGCCTGGCTTTAAAATAGGACATTTTAAAATAAAATTAAGTAATGACACTGGAAACAAAGTTAATATAAAAATAAATTGCATTCTGATATACCTGC
Source organism: Graphiurus murinus (assembly GCA_004027655.1). NCBI lineage: Eukaryota > Metazoa > Chordata > Mammalia > Rodentia > Gliridae > Graphiurus > Graphiurus murinus. Next base: position 2,175 of record PVLC010013194.1, on the reverse strand, counting down.
AACAAAAATTAATTATAAAATTAAATTTTTAAAATAGCACAATAATATCAGATATATAAAAAGTTATGCAATATATCTACACAAACTTATGCAAACACACATAAACACTGAGGAAAAGTAATAAACTGTTTAATAAAAAAATATACCTTGTGAATAGATTGGATGTCTCAATGTTGTCAATATTTCAATAAGCCAATAAATCACATATTTTTATAGATTCAATGAAATTCCAAATAAAATACTATCAATATATCCCATATTTCCTATAGATTTAGTGTAATACCAGTTAAACTGAGAGCAGGTTTTTTGGTAGAAATTAATAAACTGATGTTATAACTTATGTAAAAATGCAAAGAGTCAAAAATGGCTAAGTTAACCTTGAAGGAGAACAAATTGGAAGAATTTACACAACTGCATGTCAACACATGTTTTATATTTAAGGCAAAATGGTATTGACACAGGAATAGACAAATATATCAATGAAATTGAAGAGTCCAGAGACCCTGTTTCAAAATAAAGAATAAAAAATAGGACTGGGGATATAGCTTGGAGGTAAAATGCCCCTGGGTTCAATTTCCAGTACTGAAAAAAAGGGAAAAAAAAGCAAGCCTTAAATTTGAAAGCAACTTGAACAAAGGAGCTTACTTCTTATATCTAATTGGCAGCTTAACTACAACAAAGAAGAACTATTCCAAGAGACTTCAAAACACACTATATGTCTCCTGGGATATGTCTTACTAATAGAAAGAATCACAAAAATATTAAACTCTTACAGTAATCATATTGCTGACGTAGTGCTGGCATTTTCTAAGTCCATTGTTTGGGTAGTTTGGGGTAACAAGTCACTAATTATGCCAATGTAAATGAAAACTGGGGATTAGGGTGTAGGAGAAAGGAGACACAAATCTAATACTGATTAAGTTAAATAACTTTAGAATATTGAACTTGAATTAGAAAAATGAGTATGAATTGTTTTTCATCTTTCAAAAATGGTTATCTTTTTAAATTTATACCTATTTTAATAGTGATTAATATCAAGTTAATACTGTGATACATGTAGTCATATTTCTATTCCATAGAGAAGAAAAAATGAGACTTAAATTTCATAAGTTGTTCAAGGTGACAAATATCAGAGCCAGAACTTGAAACTTTTCTCTTAAATATGAATTGGTTATGCTAGTCATTAAGTGGCATAATGGAGGTTTGGCATCAGCAGCTCTTTCAAGAATGCCAGGCACAAAGTCAAGCCGGGGTGTATGGCTCACCCTCTCCCCCAAGGTGGGACAGCTCACAGCTTTTTCTATGCAGGGGCTCCAGGTGCTATAGCAGCAGAGACCTGCCATACCTCCCCCACTGGAGACTCACAGGACCTCTTGTATGCTCACACTTGAAAAGGGGTTGAGAAGCAGAGTGTAGGACCAGCCTCCTCCTATAGTGTAACTCACAGTGCGTCCAGGCTACCCCCGCCCCATTTCTCTGCTAAGCAAAGCCAGGTCAGGGAACCACCATGTTCCACCTCTCTGGCCTTCTGCTTTGAGTTTCTTCAATAGAGTACATTTCCTTTTCATTTTTTTCTTCCTTTCTGAGAGATATGGCTTTTGTCATCAACATCTACTACATAGCATATAGAAAGCCTAATTAGTTCTTAATGAGTGTTGGCAATAATTGCTGTTATTATGTTATTATTTTTATATTGTTGTTATTATATTAGCATGAACTATTAACTGGAATTTAATCTCTGAGTTACCTTTGCCATGATTCTAGGTTATTTTCATACACTCTTCACTTTGCTAAAGAAGTTTTCCCTACCTCTCTTATTGGAGAAAATTCCTATATTATCTTTGAAACCCAGTTGAAGTTTCACTTCCTCTGGTACTTTCCCAAGTAATTGAAAATATCTAGAAACATTGACAGATCCTATAGTAATAAGCATGCCTACTGTCTAAATTATATTTCTAAATACCATCTTCCTCTAAAAAGAATGGAAGGATCCACAGAAAAATGGCTGATTCCAGGTCTTGGACAGGAAATTTGCAAGATGACCTGGATATCTTGTCATACCAGAAAGCAAGGACATCCTGTAAAGATTACTAGGAGTCCGTTGAAAAAGACTCAGGATGTCACCACTGGGAATATTAGCTGACAAGCACATGGGATCTCTCTCTGTATTTTTTT